>WSYH01001783.1:0-11340 GCA_036426205.1 Ascaphus truei
TGTGCCACTTATTGAGCCACCTGTGCTGAAGCAGGGATATCCTTAAAGCTTGACCTGTTTGTTGCCCTTGAGGACTGGAGTTGGTCACCCTCTGGTTTATGAGATGTCATCACATGTCCAAAAGATTAAATAAAGTAGGATTTGAATATGTCCGATGCTGAGCATCACCCTGTCCGGTTTTGTATTAAAGCATGTTAGAGCTGTTGGGGCAATTCTTGTTTAAAAAGTATTTGGAAGCTAAAAGTTAATACTATTAGTCCCTGCAAAACTAGGGCAACGCGGATAAAAAAAATATACTGCAAGAGATTTAGCCAAGAACAAAATCCCGTAGTTGTAAATGGGACGTAAATGGGGATATTTCCCTTCGTTTGCTTATTTCAATGTTTATCGAACCGTTAATGTTCAATCTTTTCGGAAAAACAAAAACAAATAAACCCGCACAAAGAGAGGGGGAGTTTGTGGGCTATCTCTGCTACAGGGGCCAGGGCAGCAGCATCTCAAACATATCGTTTGGGGAAAACACATTAGGAATTGGGATTGGAATAAAAAAGCAGAACATCCCTTTGCAAGAAACCAGCAGCCATTTTGTAAACCCAGCCGAAAAAAAGTTGCAGGATATTGTAGAGCCCGCATATAAAATAAAAGAATAAAAACACGGTGACGACAACACAAAATATCTAAAGAAAAGGGGTGGTGTGTGGTGTGTGTTGGGAGCTGTGTGTGTGTGTGTGTGTGTGTGGTCGTGAGTGGGGGTGGTGTTGATGCTGTGTGTGTGTGCGTGGGCCTGTGTTGCGGGAAAAAAAAGTTGAACAAAAAGAAAAAGAAATATAGCAAAGCTGAAGATCTCAATGGTTTTTATAAAAAGTGTGGGTTAGGGGAGGGGTTGGTGGTTGGGGGTGCTGTGGAAGGGCCGTGGGTTACGGGGGTGCGGGCGGGTAAGGAGGTATCGGAGGGGGGTAGTTGGCGGTAAAGCATGTAGCAAAGGAAATATTACTTTGTGCTCATTTGATGTCTTTAGTCAGGTCTATGCACCCCGCCTTTCACCATTACACCCAGCATAAGTGCTTCACTGCAGCAAAGGATTCTGGGGAAATTCACATGCAAATGAGCCCACAGTGCCACATTTTGCTTCAAATCCATTTTGACATGGACCCCTATAAGCTTATAAAGCTTTAATAAGCAAAGCCAGTATAAACCAGCCTCCACTGACGAGAACCAAAAAGGACGAAACAGCTGTTCTGTGGGGGTTAGGGTTACTGGCTTTTGCACTTAAGGGTAAGAACATGTGAATGAGTATACAGTAACATTCCAATTGTGATATATATATATATATATATATATATATATAATATATATATAATATATATATAATATTCTATGTGTTAAGGAGAGTGTAGATTTCAAGGACATAGTCCTCTGGGAAGGGTCCTCCTTACTGTTTGGTTTTTTAACCGATATAATATAGTACTCTTGTTAACGGTGTTATTGTCGCTTACTAACAAATGTACTGCGCTGCGGGGAATATGTTAGCGCCAACACAGTAAGCTAATAATAAGCTTCTGCTTTGCAAGCACAGAACAGCGCCTACACAACAGTCTTATATTGGGCGAGGTCACAAAGGATAGTGCATTGTAACACTTCACCGACCACTTAACCCTTTCATGGAAGTATCTCAAAACATCAAACATTTACATTGGATAGCGCGCTGACCCCTTTTTTTTAAATATTGTTACAGCAGGGCCTGGAGGGGCTAAGCCCCCCCCCCCCCTCTTCCAACAGGTCAGGTCAAGAGAGCCACTGATTGAGCTACCTTGTGAAGCAGGGACTGATGTGAGCCACCTGCTGCTGAAGCAGGGACTGGAGCACAGGACATGAAGCAGGGACTGATTGAGCCACATGTGCTGAGAGTAGGGATTTCCTTACAATAAAACCTGACCTGTTGGAGGGGTTGACGACCTTGACCTTAGCGGTGCATTTTAATTTCTGCACCGACACGCTTGTGATGTAAATGTGTGAGTGGTGGGGTAAGGTGCGGCTGCAGGTACACTGTTGGAGACATTTTCGCCTACGCATTAGAGGCAAAATGTTGCGATTTGTTAGAAGGAAACAAAACAGAAAATGTCGCATTTCCGTGTTTTTTCGAGAACTTTTGGACAAGTTTGCATGTCTCACCTGATGCCAGCCTTAATCAGCATCTCTGCCTCCCTGCCTTCCTCTGCCTACTCGGCCTTACTCATGCCTACTCTGCCATTGCTCTGCCATGCTCTTAGCCATGCTCTGCATGTAGTTTTACTCTGCAATGCTCTGCCGCGCACCTGCTCTTAGGGTGGTGTTGTCGCAATGGGGGTTTGACGCTCGCAATGGGGTTTGTGCTCTGCAATGGGGTTTGTGCCTCTGCAATGGGTTTGCGTTCTTCAATGGGGTTTGCTCCACAATGAGGTTTGCGACATCTGTAATGGTGTCTCTGATTGTATTGTTGTATTGTATGTCTTTATTTATATAGCCAGCCAAATGTTGTACTCAGCACTCACAAAAAATTACAGTACAGGGAATTTAATTATACAATAAGTGCAGCAAAAATCAGACAATGGAAAGGTAATCCCGCCCCGAAGAGCTTACAATCTAAGGAGGTTTGAGGGGAAACTTACAGAGACAGCAGGTGAGGGAATAGTGCTGTAGATGGCAGCAGCTTGGCCACACAATGGGTGGTATAAGTGATTGTGGGACAAATAGCATGAGTTGCAGGCTATTTGGGGTGCTTGATTTGTGGGGCGAGTAGTTTAAGGTTGTGGTCAGCTGGTAAATGAAAAGGTTAAACCACCATTTACAGGGGAAGAGATGGAAGGACGCATGAGTGAGATCAGGTGTGTATGTCTGGCTTCAGGCTTAGGGGAGATCCCAGCAGCCAGGGAGTGAGTAGAGAGGGTGTGAATAGAGGATTTGTGGGGGTGTTTTTTTTTGAGGGTTTGGTTGTTGAGGAGAGAGTGTATAAATAATGGTGCTGCAGTGGGGAGTGGGGAAGTTGGAGAGAAACGGACATTCACCCAGGAGTGAGGAAACAGTAAACAGAAAATGCAATAAGGAGGGCATGGTGGAGATACAGGAGGAGAGACTTTCCCAGGTATGGGGGATGGGGGGATAGGAAAAGTACAAATAATCAAGCTTTAGATAGAAAGTAATTGTTCTTCACAGTTTGTAAAGTTGTTGTTCAGGAGTAAAGATCTTCCCTCCAATCTTCACCTCCAATTTCAAAACTCCAAGATTAACTCCACACACTAAATGTTACACTTTGATGTTACACAGCCATATCTGCAATGAGGTTTGTGCTCTGCAAGGCGCTGCAGGCCCCTCTAACACTGAAGGTGTAATAACACTACACGCAGTCACAACCTCTTCTGCTCTGTTCCATTCCCATACAAATGGCGTCTGAAAATGTGCATTTTTAGGTAGGAAATACATACAAAAATGAACCCCACCCAAGGAGGATTCCGACTAATTGCAATCCTCCCCACATAGGGGACCGCAAATCTCTTTCTGCACCAAGGGGGGGAAGATGGGTGAGATGAGGGAGAAGGACGAACTACTTCAGGGTCCCTAAACTCTCCCACACAACCCGTGCCAATCTTGAGGCGGCCATCTTGGCCATATTGGATAAGTGTGAAGGGTTTGATTGGTCATGCAATGAGTGATGTCACTTGGGTATAAACCAGTAGGAATTAGTGACAATGGTTTGGTGGATCTGAGATACACATAACACAGAAGGGACATTACTGGTGGACGTGTTTGGAGGTTGTGTATTTTAAATAAAAGTTTTGGGACGTATATTTAAAAAAAAAAGGTTTTGTTATTTATGGTGTTTTGATGGGCAAATATGAATGAATATTCTCTGTGTGAAGGATTGGGGGTAAAATTCAGCAATTGGTGTTTTCAAGATTTCTCGGAAATGTACTTGGAAGAGGTGAAAAGTTTGTGATTCCAAAGTATATCTGTCGACGAGAAGATGTTGTATTAAAAAGATGTCAGCATAAATATATGATTCGTTTTTTCATTAGTTTTTTAACTTAAAAGATTTCCAAACAACTGGTGGAGGGCAGAAGAAAGACAGAAGAGGGGAAGAGAAACATAATAAGGGGGGGTTGATTGGAAAAATATTAGGGGAAAATGTCATGATGAAGCTCGTTATGACGGAAAAATAAAAAACAAGTTCTGTGAAATTCACCTTTTTCGCTTGTTGACAGAGAAAAATAAAACTATTAGCAATGAATCTCGTTTACTTATTTCAAAATGAATTAGCCAAAACCACGAAAGACTATCTTCAGACAACACTGTCAATAAAGTATCTTCCCCTTCTAACGATAATTGTCACTTGTAAATGTTTTATATTGTATTTTTTATCATTCCACAAACACAAAATATTTCTCTATCAGAGTATGATACAAGATGCAGAGAAATGACATGTTTACGGTTCTATATAGTGTCACAGGCCACACCACAAGCACTAACGCCATCAACATCAAGATAAAACCTGGACATTATTTACACTTTAAATTGAAAGAGAAAACTTACAAAGAAGAAGAAGAAATACTAAAACTCATTTTTTTTGCTACATTTTCTTGGTTTTTCCTTTTTTTTTCTTTGTTCATAGCAAAACATACCAAGTATTTTTAGGGCTTCAAGATATTGATCTAGGTCAGGACTGACTTGACTCTTCCTTCTTAACTGGTTGGAGTTTGTGAACTAAACTTCTAGAAGAACAGTTAAACTCTTGAAAGTGGTTTATTTTTCTAAGAATAGATTTTAGGGGGATTGTTTTTTTAATGTCAAGGGTGTACAAATACCTTTGTTTTATTAAAAAAAATCAAGTTATTTCATATATTGACAGTAACCAAAGAATATGGTAATCTTGCTGTCAAACTAATTGTTGAGGACAGTACAATTCTTATCAAATCAGACTTTTAGGAAGCAAATGAAACAATTTAGAAACATACCTAGCACAGTGTTGTAATTAAGTGTTTTACTGTTTATAATAAAATAAACTGTTTGTGTCGTTACAATTTGTCCAAAATATATATTTAAAATATGGGTTTGACAAATGAAATTCCACAGCACATGAAGCCTCTCAGTCCTGGTATGTAGACTGGTTGTTTAGACATTATGTGTGGTTAAGTAATTTGTTCATAAATAGTTCATCTTCTGATAGTATTAGACTTTTCTGTTAGAATTTGTGATGCTTTTCTTCTTTATTTAATTTTTTTTTAGAAAACTGTGCCTGCCAAAATAGAATTAAAGGGCGATGAATGAAATAACACTTACCAATCAATGACATGAAAGTTTATGATGTCAGTGCAATAGATGAGACTAGATAGGATGATATATAATATATATATAGATATAGTGATATATTATAGATATAGTATAAGATATATATCATATATAAAATATTATAATAGATATGCAAATGTAAATGTCAATAGACAACTGTATGACTAATATGCATGGTTTTTAGATATATATATATATATATGATATATATATATATATATATATCATATATGTTTTAATGCATATATCAAAGGAATAACCAGGGAATTCAAAGTATAATCAATATTACAAATTACAACAAGCAAGCTGCATTTAACAGAGGGTGTTGTATACACAGAGTTGGGGAGACATAAGGATCTTCTAATCAATTAAGGAATTTTCTTAACAAAAAAATGTGTTTTTGAGAACACAGAAAAGTGATGTATGTCAGGAGAGTTAATTTCCTAATTGGCTAAGTAAGACATTGTGTTAACATTTTAAGAACTCTTGTCTGTGGAGGAAGTTTTTCTCTTAAACATGTGTTTTCTGCTGATTTCTCTAATTCAGGCATATTTGTCAAAGACATGTAGCAAGATATTATTTCTACAAATGAATTTATAGCCTTGTTTTGTACAGAGAGTGTTTAAATTGCCTGACTCTCCAGAGAATATACCTTTCAATTGTAATTCTACTTAAAAAGACTTTAAAACTTTACAAAAACAAGAATTTGGGAGGAGGTGTATTTATAATAACTAAATCAGGAATATCACTAAAAAATATTCAATTATAATTTAACAAAACAAAGATATTAAAAAGCTTCACACATTTTATTTGAGTTTTTCCTATATTTTTTTACCCACAAAAACCCTCTTAATAAGGTTATTTGGAGGTGCCATTTGTTATAGATCTGATTGAAGAATGTCACACTACTTTTTGTTAAAACCACACATTATTTTAGTGTATGAGTTTATTCTACCTTCAACATGGAAGTCTGTAATCAGTAAATATTTACTTATATTAGAGTTGTTTTTCATATTAACAGGCGACACATCTGAATCATGTTTAAACCTTATACATTGAATTATCCCAGAACTATCAGTATATATATTTAAAATATCTAGTGAGAGAGTGATAAAGAAAAGGATTTGGGTAAAACTTAAATGCAAATAAAATAGAGGAATCATTTTAACACTTTATTCAGGAGAAAACAGGTCTGGCTAACTCTTTAATAAACAAATATTATTCATTGCAGCAATCTTCTTAAACTGTGATCACTTCAGGATGAATTGGTATAAAATAATTATATTGAAAGGTGATTCAATTTCTGCAATTTTGCTTGTAACATTATGGTGGGGTTAGATAGGGAAACACAGAACAGAACAGAATACACTTTTAATTTTGGGGGCAGTGAATTAGTTTTGACAAAAGTTGGTAAAAAATTATTCCCAAGTTCTTGTTTTTTTTTTAATGAATGTGATGGTGTTTCTGTGACACACCATCTGTTTCACTAAATGTTGGTTTGGGTTCTAGAGATATGCCAGGCTTTTATTTTGATTGGTATGAAATGGTGGGACAAACCTGGGACAACCTTGTAAAATCACAGAAATGCAGATTGTTTCAAAGATAGTTTTTATAGTGTCATGCTCAGAACAAGGTTGTGGACATCTGCAAAATATTAGACCAATCAAAAATAAAAAAATCACAAATCATATTAATAGTGATCAAACACAAATAGACAAACCAATGATGGAACCTTCATTCCACAACACAGGGAGTTTCATTTGTGCTGAATAAATAAAATGACTTCATATTAAAACACCAATAAACTGTGGGCATAAAACGAATTAGTTTGTTGCTAACTAGGAGCATTTATAACAACCCTTCCAATTGTGTTTGAACAGCTTTCAAAGCACTTAATGTACTCTTTTGTGGTAAATGTATTTAACTAGCTCACTAAGTGACAAATAAGACACCAGTTAAAACACACCATTTCTAGGCACAAAAAACCCCAAAACAAAACAAAAAAAACCATCCTTGTTTTTATTTGTTTCTTTTTCCCTTTAACACAAAAATGCTACTTTTCAAGGAGTTTGAGATACTCAAATAAAAGTACATTCATGTTATCATACTTTGTGGTAATGATATATATATATGTGTGTGTGTGTATATATATATACATACATACATACATATATATATACATAGATATATATATAGTAATATGAATATATAGATATGATATTATATAGAGATATATATTATATATTATATATAATATAATATATTATATAGTGTACACAATAGACCATGGTGTTCTTTATATTGCTCTCACTGTATAGCTACTGACAAGTTCTGTCTATGTGAGTTTTTTTTTCTTTTCGGAGACATGAAAGCAGTTTTTTTTTTTTTTTTACAGGCCTTCCCTGTGGAAAGGAGAAGCATGTAAAGGTGATACCACCCACTCAGAAGGAATGGCATGCAGGCAATTAGGAGAAAACTCCCAGTCGGGGCGGTGGGTTAGAATGCAACAAAGTAGAGGGGGGGGGGGACAGCAGAGATCCCCCCCCCCCACCTCCCACAAACAACAAATCCATTTAAACTTCCAAAGCCATCAATATTGATCAATGGTCTCAGAGGCGAGTTAACCCTTTCAGTGCTGCCCGGGGACAACAGGCAGCTTTAGTGAAATAAGGCAGTTTATTAGCTCTTCAAAGACAAGAAAAGCAATTTAAATGTGTGTTCAACCTCAGAGCTGGGAAATAAATTAGGAGACATATCTTCTATTTTGGTCTCATTTTTTTTTTTTAGCAAATATCACTTTTTTTGTCTGTAGCAGAAGACAGGTAGAAAACATGATATGTGTCTTTTGTAAAACTTTGCTTGAACCTCAGTTGGGCTAAATAAGAGAATAAAGTCTCATGATTTCCTAAAGCTTTAGTAGCTAATCAATAGCATCTTGGTAACTGAGGGGAGGGGAGCTAGGAGGTTACAAGCAGCAGAGGCAGGAAATATACTCAGTGCGAATCAGTCACCCAACAATATCCTGATTTGGAAGAGGAGAACTTTGTGATGCACTGAAATTAAACAGCTTGGGATCTGGGGAGTGTGTTGTACAAACCCCACACTGGAGCCCACTGGAATATCCTGTGTAAGAAACAAGCACACACATTTCCTAACCCAGTGTCAGACCCTTTGTGTCCCTTCTGCACAATCTGTGTGTTGTTTAAATTATACGTGAGGATGTAGCTTTGAGTTTTTTTGTTCCACTTGAATTTGAGCTTCACTTAAAAAACATTGAATACATCTAAGTTTTTCAAAGTGTCAATGTATATCAAATAAACACATTTTGAATGGGGAAATGTGTGTACTCTGAAGAATAATCACAGGTTTTTTTTTTAAGTGCATGGATTTATTTGGTAAAATATAAAACCTATAAAATGCAACTAAAATGGAAAGAAAGGTTTGGGTGATTGTATTTAATGTAATTATCATTTAAACAGCTCAGAATGTCTGTTGTTGTTTTTTTGTTTTGTTTTTTTTTTACATTATTCTGCATTATTTAGCACTCCGTTTGTTTAATATGTTGTATTTGTTACTATGTTAGATTATTTCATGTGTTGATGTGTTAAACATTTACAGGTGCTGATATAGCTATATGTAAAATAATATTTACAGATGTTTTGTTATTCTGATAGATCTAGTGGTGTTTTTAACACCAGTTTTTCACATATTGATTAATATCTCTCTTTTTTTTTCTAATGTAAGTACATGGTTTAATTATGTCACCACATTACTCCATGTGTTAATACAGTTTCATTAATATTTACCAACCAGTTTTCTTGAAGTTAAGGATATATTGTGGAAAACAGAATGTATTCCTATTTGTTCCAGAACAGTTCTCTAGGTTAGAAGACAATGCAATAACCCCCCAATAAAAACGTGGTATTTAAATGAGATTTGTTAATTGAAGAACACTCTGAATTACATTATTGTTTACGGTATTTTTTTAAATAAATTAGTCAGTCCATTTTGTAAGGAAATAATCACACCATTTAATATTTTCTGGCTCACTCTGTTGCCTTTCTCATCTTTTATTCTTTCACATACAGTCACAGACTTTACCAGCATGTTTTGTGTGAACTAAAATAACATGAAATGACACAATTAAAAACATTTTTTTTTTAACAGTCTGAAAAATGTGAGTTTAAAGCCAATGGGTACTACAGGAGTTGGGTTTCCCCCAAGTAAAACTTCCTACAGATGGCTTAGATAATGCTCACCCCTCTCCCCAGCCCCAATTCACCCCCCTGCAGTCAACAATATCACTTGGGCATCTGTAACAAAAAAACAAAAAAAAAAACAACATAAATTGTGGGAACAAAAATGCAAAAAATGACTTTGAAAGTGTCCCCCAGAGAGCAAGGGGTTAAAGGGACTTTCAGCACCGAGGCCTTGAACTGAGGACATATAGTTTAAGTAAAAACACCCCGGGCCCCGCCCCACGTGACGTCACACGGACGGTTACACTGAAGGAAACAAGGGGCACTTTGCTCTATGTATGAAATGATGGTGCAGAAATATTACCTACAGCCCCCTCCTAATGGGAGAGAAAGAGAGGGAGGGAGAAAGAGAGAAGAAGGGGAGAGAGAGAGAGAAAGAGAGAGGAAAAAGAAGAGAGAGAGAGAGAGGAGAAAGAAGAGAGAGAGAGGAAAAAGAAGAGAGAGAGAAGAAGGGGGGAGAGAGAGAGAGAGAGAGAGAGAGAGAGAGAGAGAGAGAGAGAGAGAGAAAGAGGAGAGAGAGAGAGGAGAGAGAGAGGGGAGAGAGAAGATGAGAGAGAGTGTGAGAGAGAGTATGGATTTGATGAGAGAGAGAGAGAGAGAGAGAGAGAGGAAGAGAGAGAAAAAAAAGAAGAAAAAGAAGAAGAGAGAGAGAGAGTAGGGATTTGATATGAGAGAGAGAGACAGAGACAGAGAGAGAGACAGAGACAGAGAGAAAGAGGCAGAGGCAGAGAGAGAGGCAGAGAGAGAAAAAAAGTAGAAGAAGAGAGAGAGAGAGTAGGGATTTGATATGAGAGAGAGAGAGACAGAGAGAGAGAGAAAGTAGGGATTTGATATGAGAGAGAGACAGAGAGAGGCAGAGAGAGAGAGAGGCAGAGAGAGAGAGAGAGAGAAAGAAGAATAAGAAGAAGAGAGAGAGGGTAGGGATTTGATGAGAGAGAAAGAGAGAGAGAGAGAGAGAGAGACTGAGACTTGTTGCAGAGGGACATTAGCTTTTTTGTAATTAACCATCTGAGTGCTGGCTGTGGAAGGGTTAAGTCAGACCTCCAGGGCTAAGGCCACACTTGCCAGCACAATTATTCCAGCACATGAAATCGCTGTGTGCCATGCACATGTCTTTCAGCCTCATCCCAAGGTAAGCTGCTACCTTTATTTATTTATTTATTACTAATGAAATATATACTGCTTGTTGCTGTCAATCCACTTACTTACTGGAAGGGTATGAGCATTGGGACAGGACATTAAATACATGTTTAAATGATGCCACAATGTAATCCTATGTAAAGAGCGCTGCAGAGGTGGCACTAGCAGTACAAAAAAACCCTCTGATGTATCAATAGACATGTATGTGTAAATATATGTTTATTTGTGTGTGTATTATTTATTTTATTTATAACATGTTTTCCCAGGAAGTAATACAGTGAGAGTTACCTCTTGTTTTCAAGTATGTCCTGGGCACAGAGTTATGATGTCAAATACATGGTTACAAATACATAGTTACATTAAGTGAGCAGGGTTATACATTATATACAAGACATTGCATGCATAGTAAGAGATAATATATGTTATAGGCGTATGTAACAGTATATATAATACAAACACACACACACACATGCAATAGTACATATGTATTACATTCTGCAGACTATATATATATATATATTTATATATATATATATATAAATAAAAAAATACACATGTATATACATATTTTAATAATGACTAATGTCTTCATATTACATATGTATATACATATTTTAAT
>WSYH01001783.1:11526-25442 GCA_036426205.1 Ascaphus truei
AAGTCCTGTCCCTCCCTGCTTATGCTGGCCTCACATGGCTTTATTTATACAATGCAGAACGTTATCAAATATACCCAATGAGGGCATAGCATCATGTGCACCAGCAGGCTACATTTTGATGTAGAAATAAATAGCATATTCCAGGGCCTCACCTTAAATTCCAGGGACCCCCTTTTCTTTTTCATATACCTTTTATCCAGCAGCAAAGTGTGAAGACCCCCTCCCCCCCATAAAAATGAAGCCCAATGCAGGACCTTCTGCTAACAGTTTGCAGAGACCACTGCAGCTTTAACTGACTACCATTTTGAAACCAGAATAGCCTTTTCCAATAGACAGAAGAAATCCCCCTTTGAACCCCCCATGGCCTTTTTGAATTCACGCCCTGCCTTACATCAAACGTTTTTTTTTGCTGATTAACTGCACAATCAGGTCCCTGTAGATGAGGGGGGGATAGGAGAGAGAAAAGCAGCCCCCTTTCTAAAGAACAATGCTATATTCTCAGCTCCATTGGACAAGAATGTCTGATTTCACAGCCCACTGCTTCTCATCTCACAAAAAAAAACTCCTGCCAAAGATCCACCAAGGAGAGATCCCCTCCCTCTGCATGAAAAATGGACCATTTAGAAATCCAGCCTAATTATTTCTGTCTGTTAGGAAGAACAACAAACAAACAAACAAAAACATAAAAAATAAAAACTTATTGTGGGGAAAACAACCAGAAAACATCCAGGGAGTGAGAAAAAAAAAGTCTATTTTATTTCAGAACTGCCAAGGAAATAATTGTAAAAGTAGTTTGGACTAATTGATTAGTAATTCATTCTGCAGATGTACATTTAGAGATATGGAAATGTAGGTGTTTGTAAAGAACGAAAACGTGGACACTGAAATCTAAACTGTTTTGGGTAATGTGTAGCAGAGATACACTGTTACACTGCTTCAGCTTTCATTATAAAATAAATAAATGAATGATAGAATCAGTCTTGATAACATGTTGCAACGTTAGCAGCTGTTATTGTACAGTTACATTGTTGGTACATAGCCTAAATCGTTTTTTGGTAGGATTTTGTTTAAGACATTGCTCTATTATCCCATTACCAATGGTTTGTTACCTAGATTTTAAATTCCCAATATTAACAATTTTACTTAATTTTTTTTTTAAATAATAGTGTGAAAATATCCCTTTTTGTTGTAAACACTAAATGTTTTATAATAGTTGTAATGTTATTTTAACCCCTTCCTCATTGTTTAAAAAAATAAAAACTTGGTTCCTGTAGTGTTCTGTTTTAATGCAAAACAAATAAAGACAAGTCCCAGTGCTCTGCCCTCACTTCTCACATCATTTATTTCAGGATTTTTGTTCCTTCTACAAATGTCCCTAAATATTTGTGCACATGTTCCTGTTTTGTTTTCAGTTAGTTAAACAGGAGGGGGGGGGGTGTGGGGTGGTACTGACATTTTTTTGGACTGTCAAGCAATCATTTGTATAAAAGCTAACATCGCCACTTTGACCCTTGCCGGTGGTGATCATAGATACCCCCCCCCTTTTTGTTTTTTTTACAGTGCCACCTAGTTTTCTGTTTGTTCGATCTTACTTACAGTAGGTAGAGCTGTTCCCCAGATCTTGGGGTGGGATGGAGTGATGGGGGGTGGGGGGGAGGGGAGGTTGTTTGAGGTATTATTGCATTATGCTGAGCCCCAGATCTTGGGATGGGATGGAGAGTGTGGGGTGGGGTGTGGGGTGGGGTGGGGGGTGGGGTGTGGGGTGGGGTGTGGGGGGGGGGGTGGGGTGGGGTGGGGGGTTGTTTGAGGTATTATTGCATTATGCTGAGCCCCAGATACCCCACCCCCCCCCCCTGTCCTGGGGTGGGGGGAGTCCTGAGTGTTGGGTCCTCCCCTCCTGGATGTGTTTACTCTTCAGACCCCCCCTCTGCTGGGACCAGAATCAATGAAAATGTAGTTGGGAGAAGAAGAAGAAAAAAAAAAGGCGGGTAAACCCCCCAATTTTTGTGAATGGAAGAATGTGTTTGTACATTCATTGTTAAAACACAGAGCGTGCGGTGACGTGGGGGGCTCCCGCCGGCCAATCAGGGCACTGATCCTATTTTTTTAAATATCCTCAGGCCGCAGCCAATGGGAGCTCGGGTGGCAAAGACTAGCGCAGGTGCTGGCCAATGGGGAGAGGGCTATGCAAATGAGCATCTGCCCAAGCAGGAGGTGAATGTCAACTAGTCAAAGATGGAGGCTGGAGCTGGAAGGCCATGAGGTTGGTACTGGGGAGGAAAGCAGCCTCTCTCACTCCTGGGGAAGGCTGCAGGGGCCAGGCAGGAGGCGAGGCCTAGGGCCCCAGGGAAGGCTCCTGGAGGACGTGGGGCCCCTGGGGGCCCCTTGCAGCCTCTTTGGCCAACTTTTCCTGGAGGAGGTGCCTCTCTTGCCCAGGTACCATTCATGAATGGGGGTCTCTGTGCTGGTGAGTAGCACCCGGGAGCCTGGCCGGGGTGGGGGGAAATGGGTGGGGTTTGGGGGCGGTGGGGGTTGGAAGGGTGGGGGGGGGGAGCCAGAGGTTAATGTATTTTCTGGGGGAAGGACAAAGGGGGGGGGTGCCCGACATCCTTCGAGGAGAGGAGACCCCTGGAGGGGCTTCAGCTGCTGCCATCGAGCCAGGGGACCTGAGGATGTCATGAGATGCCGAGAGAGAGAAGAGCAATGGGGGGAGGGACGGGAAAGAATAGCTGAGGGTGAAGGAGGGGGGTGGGGCACTGGTATACCACAAAGGAAACTTATTTCAATGTGGCGGGGGGGGGTACAGAGGGTGGGTACAGATAATTGTTGCGCTTCTGGAAATGGGGGGAGGGAGAGCAGCAGACAGCCATGGTCAAAAATAGTGTAAGGAGGTGATGGGATTAAGATCACACAAAGTGGGGGGCCCTCTCACTGGTTAAGGGTTAGCTACATCTGAAGCTCCTTTCTCGGGGGGGAGACCCCCGATGGGGGGGGGGGGGAGACCAGTCTGCCATATCCAGGCACCCCCCGCCCATCCCAGTGAAGGCTGGGGGGACGTTTTTCGCACCCCTCGCTGCCAAGGAGAAGCTTTTATATTCGTTTTATTTTATTTTTGCGGGGGTGGGGGTGGGGGGGGCGATCCAAAGGGATCCTTTCTAGGGTCACAACTTGTTCCCGAAACCGATATCAGAGCAGCAGAAAGCGAGAGAAAGAGAGAGAGAGAGCGACTTATTAGCACAGAGGGGGGAACGAAAACCCCAGATCCGTAATCCCATATAGAAAGAATAGGATTTTATTCTCGGACCAGCACCAAACGAAATGTGACACGTTGGGGATCGGTCGGCAAGATTGTGTTTATTAACCCCCCCCCCCCCCCCAAAAAAAAAAACAACAGCCCACATTTTGCAAAGTTTCCATCAAAGTTTGGATGTCACTTTGACAGATCCGGAAAGTCCCCAGGTGTGGGGTTTCAGGGCTCCGATCCTATGTACACCTATGGATCTGAATGTGACCGTTCTGGGGATTTGCGATGGGGGGGCCACTACTGGATCCAATGTGATTACAATGTGTTATTCTGCAGTGATTCGCCTGAGATGCAGCAGAGGGGACAGGTTGGGGGGGTATTCGCAGGGCTGGTTTGGGGCAGTTACAGTGTAATTCGTGTCTTCACCTTGCCCCAGTTGTGCCTCAGCTCCCCTGTCTGCTGGGATCTCTAGTTGTGCAAAGTTTCGTTTCTCACGAGTCTTGGAGGGGACTCCCCCCCCCCCCACAAACCCGATCCAGATACTCCAAGAGATCCTTCGCAGTTTTCCTATCGATCTCCAATTTCTATATTTACAAATATTATTCAAGCACAAAAAATAAACTAGTTCGAATTATTTGGGATTTAAAAAATCCGATGACAGCACTGTTTGTGCATAGATAGGAAGAGGTGTCCTGTGTTTGCTTAACACATCCCGGGATCAATTATTCAGTTATCAAATTCCACTACAAAATGTATTCGTTTTTGTTTATTTTATTTTTTTTGGGGGGGGGACAAGACAAAACTTTGTTGTGACTTTTGTGTTTTTCTTTGCAGTGATTTGTCCTTTTTCTAAAACCACGTGTACTTTTGACACAAATAATGTAATGTAGTTTATGGTGCAATCATTATGCTATAAACTAATTACAATTGAGTTTATTAGACCTAAATGTTTTTTTTTTATAGCACTGAGTCAAACACATTGACATTTTAAAACAGTGTGAAATTTTAGTACATTTGTTGTGCACAATTGTTTTATATTTTATTTGTTATTCAAAGATGAATACTGTTTATATATATATAGATATATGAAATATATATATATATATATATATATTATATATATATATATATATATATATATATATTAAACAATCTTTTCAGGGAGAGAGAAAAAATAACACATGTCGTTTTTACATTTATGAAACTGATAAACATAAAAAGTTAAGCAAAAGTATTCTCTTTTTTTATCTTTCTTAGCAATGTTTTATTTTAATTTCTGTTGGAAAAGGTAGTAAACAATTCATTCTATGATTCTTTTTTTATTATTATTAGTATTAGTATTATTATTTTGTTCTAGTTTTCAAAATGTTCCCTTGCTTTTTATTCTGAAAACAATGGTAGGGAATTGTGTCCTGTAAGCTGACTTGTTAAGTGGAGGAGTTCTCAGTGACAAGGCTGTGTGTGTGTATTTGTGCAATACGTGGATCCTGACTGCTCTCCGAGGCCCTTTTTCTGTTGTACTACTGGAAATTGCTATGAGCAGTGCAATATTAAAAGGGCATTGGCTGGCAGAAACCTGACCTCGTCAAACAGCCCCAAACTAGGTGCCTCCTTCAGGGTGTGAAATGTTTGATATCCACTGGATAGATGGCAAATAAAACAGGTTTGATTTCTTATGCTTTTGAGGATTCATTGCATCTTTTTTTTTTCTTCTTTAACACACTCTGATACACAGTTACATACAAACACTGCTCACTGCTTCTACACACAGTGGGATTGTTACAATGTTTTAACAGTTCTATTATTATTGTTTGATATAATGTATCCATATATTGCTTTGCGCATCTGCAATTTGTAGTACACACACACGTGTGTGTGTATATATATATGTGTGTGTGTATATATATATATATCTCCTCTACTTTATGTGTGTTTTTATCTATACCCTCTCACTGATATCTGTGTGTGTCTCTGTCGATCTATACTCTAATATATATTATATTAATATATATATAATATATATAATATATATATATATATATATATATATATGTGGGTGGGTGTATTTTATTCAGTATATTTACAGGATCTGTGCAGATTTTTGTTCTGCTTGTGTTGCTTAAATATCTCAAATGCAAGTTGGTGGAGTTAACTTCTAATTGTACAAAATAAAAACGAAGCAGCTGCATAGAACTGAGCAGTTATAATGCTGCTTCGGAGAAATGTCACGGTTAGCTAAGAACAATGCTAACCAAGTAATCATTGCAGGTTGAATTATGGACTAATTTTTTTTTTTTTACTGTGTACAGTGTGTTAGATTTCATGTTAACCTGCCAGTGGCGTCTCTTGTATTTAGATGGTTTTCTTTACATTTAATAAACACCGTGCTGCTTAATATGTTTTCTTCTCACTGTTCCAGAAAATCCCTTTAAAAGGGCCCCCTCCCAGTTTCTAGCTGAGTATTCGGCCATGGAAGCTGGAAAACAATATCCAAAGGGCACTTATTCCATAGCATTTGGGGTGGTCCTTTTTTGCATGCCATTTTTGTAACTTTTTGTTGTTTTTGTGTATTATGCTTGTCTGGTCATAGGACACAGGGACAGCTGGGATGGCTGAGACAGTTTTAGCTGGTGTCATATGCTCTGACAATGTTGCACTACTGTATTCACAAATGAAGCAGTGCAATAGTATTGTCAAAGCATCTGATTCCAGCTCAACTCCAACATTTACTGTTACAATTGTGGCAAGAATGACTCGCATGGACTCCTATAAGACTGTATTCCAAGCAGGCTGTCACCTTCCTGCTTCCTGGCAGATCATGGCAATTCTGCACAACATCTTCATGTGAAATTCGACAGTTTTTTGTATTTTATTTTAATGTTTTTATTTCCTTTATCTGCATTTCTCCCACCCTGCTACATCACCACCACCCATTGAAGCCATCGTAATGCCAATATTGTGTTTAGGGCTGGTTAAAAAAAAGCAAAATCATATATTACACCATGAACCCTTTTTTTTGCTATTGTCATGGTTACTAAAATTTGGATTATGTGTGATTGTGCAAATCATTGTGTGAATGAACACGGTTTGAGTGGCACCTTTTTTTTTTTTTCAGAATCCGTTATCCAGCTCCTGGAGGATACATTCGTGAAAATATCTATTTAACAAAGCTTTATCGTGTCCTTTCCCATGGAAACACACACACACACACACACACACACAAACATTCAAACACAACCCCACACTAGTCACGTATTGAATTATAAATCGACACTAAAGCCCCCTATATCATACTGTGGCTGCAATATACGCGGGAGGTTCTCCCTTTTTTTTTGTCATGCAGAAGCCCTTTCCGGTTTTTGGGTTTGGCGGGGGAATTATCCATTTTTTCAGTTATGTAGAATTGACAAAGAAATAAAATGGGCCATGTTTTACAAAAAGGATTTTGATTTTCCACGAGAAAGACACAAAATGAACGAACGCCGGAGGACAAAGAAAGGGAGGGTGGGAGCAAAATTCAATATTCCACGAAAATGGACGTACTTTTCATAACTCCACTAGAGTAATTTTACGAGAAAGAAGTAAGAACGTGGTGTATAAAGAATTGCTGTGTCTGCTCGTGTGTCGTCTTTTTTAGTGTGGCTAATTGTGAATTGTGTGTGGGTCCTGGGTCGCTCGTGTGCGGTGGAGTTTTTGTGGGTCGGTGTGTTGTGTTTGGGGGACTATATAGGAGATGCTAGAGAGATAGAGCGAGTGACGTGTTCTCGCTGGGGTATAGAGCTGAGATAGTAGAGTGAGATCGGAGAGGAGAGAGAAGATAGAGATTATGTGAAGGAATATGAAAATGGTGGTATTATACCTATCTATACACACACCACCACACCTCCACACACACACACACACACACACACACACACACACACACACACACATATAGTACATTACACAGTTAGCCTGCTCCCTTAGATCAATAATAATATATAGCCCAGGCTTTTGTGTAGTTGTGTAATGGTGCTTGGACAGGGCTGAGTATTGCTGATGTTATAGCCCTGTGTGACCATCATATGTCTGGGAGACCCCATTGTGTGTAACAGCAGCTGGAACCCCCACTCGTGCTTTATATAGGTGTGGATTTAGGGCAGGGTGTAGATAAATCCCTTAGGGTCTGTACAGGAGAGGGGTTAGCTGACTGCGGTACAATGTGTGCGTTGAATCATTAACGGGTGGGTTAGACTGTTTGCTTAGGGTTTCTACCCCCCAGTATTAATAGGGCCACATATAGGACATAGCAGGATATGCAAATCCCCCCACCCCCTCCCCCTCCCCACATGTGACCTCATGATTTCACTGTGTGCGTCACAACCAAGGGACATGATCCCGTTTCTGGTACTGTTACTATAGAAAACAAAACCCAATGATTGTGTGTGTGTGTGTGTGTGTGTGTGTGTGTGTGTGTGTGTACATTAGTATATGTAAGTGTGTATGCATGTTTATATAATAGTGTATGTGTATGTTTATATAATAGTGTGTGTGTGTACATTAGTATATGTAAGTATGTATGCATATTTATATAATAGTGTGTGTACATTAGTATTTGTAAGTGTTTATGCTTGTTTATATAATAGTGTGTGTGTACATTACTATATGTAAGTGTGTATGCATGTTTATATAATAGTGTGTGTGTGTGTGTGTGTGTGTGTGTGTGTACATTAGATTATATAATAGTGCAGGTATGAGTGTGTGAATGTATATATGAATGTGTGTGCATGTGTATATGTAAGTATGTAAAAAGCAGGGTTGCAGACCTGTCTAAGACATGTGAATGTGTTCACAAGTAATGTTTATATATATATATATGTGTGTGTGTGTGTGTATTGCAGGGTGGTGGGAGGGGAGCTTGGAGGAATGCAGGGAATCAGGTCGGGCTGTGGGAGGGGGAGGGGACCGCCTCGGGAAGGCTTTCATCCTGTCGTTGCATAAACTTGTTAAAAGAAGCCCTCATGTGTAGGGGAAAGCGGCCTGGGACTGGGAGGGGTCGCCTTGTGCCCTTCTACCCTGGGACCTTTGGGACAATAAGGCAGGCAGCCCTGTGACCCCTGAGCCTGTGTGACAGGAGGCAGCATCCTGCTGCTGTATACTAATACGGAGTATACACTGCAGCTCTCCCTGCACGGACACGACATGTATGTATGTGTGTATGTATGTATGTATGTATGTATGTATGTATGTATGTATGTATGTATGTATGTATGTGTGTGTATCTATCTATCTGTCTGTCTGTGTGTGTGTGTGTGTGTGTGTGTGTGTGTGTGTGGGTGAGTGTGGGTGTGTTGTGTGCAATTATATATATATATTAGATATATATATATATATATATATATTATATATATATATAAATGATAGAGATTATTGTTAAGATGTGCTGAGTTGTGATATTGGTATATTTATTGCCATATTATATTATTGTTATATTATTATATATATTATATATTATATTATATTCTATATATATGTGTATGTATGGTGTATATATGTGTGTGTGTGTGTGGCATCAGGACAGCCGGTGTAGGACAATTCAATACAAGAAATGCAGCATCTTTAACCCCAGGCACTCATTTCCATGTGCTTTTTTCTGCATGTGTCACCCCAACACCCATCTGTCCCGTGAAACTTGCAATCTAATAATATTTACTCTGCTTTTCCTCTGTTAAATCTTCCAAACAGGTTAAGACGAGCTCAGTTTCCCCCCCTATGATAGTGCCCCCGTTCTGCACTACAGCAGTTTCACCAACAACCTGACATTGTGTCATTTTATCTTTACTGACTTCAGAATACTTTTTGCTGCCCACACACTGATAACTCAACTCCTGTAGTTCCCCTGCACCTGTGTTACCATTACAGCATAGAAGCCCAAACTTGAGATCCCATTGCCACCTCAGCATTGCATGGGGATGAGTAGGGCAATTGATGAGGGGTATCAGGAGTGTATATGGTTGTGTAGGGCCCTGGTTGTACAGTGTGTGTGTGTTGTTGTGGGGCTTTGGAGAGAGCACAGTGTTGTTACACATGGTGTGCTGGACAACTAGACTGTGTGTGTAAATTTAGTTGTTAGGACCCGCCTGAGAAGTGCATTATTTGTGAGGAACATGGATTCCAGGGACCAGTAGTTACAGTTTTAACTGTTCACCTGGGCAGGTTGGGTCCTGCAGGGGACAGGAATCCCTTGTATCTGTCAGGATTTGTACAAGCTTGCTAGATAGGTGGAATGTCAAGAATCAGAGGAAGGATAGAGAAGCCTTAACCCATTCAAGTGCTTGAGAGAATTCCTTAGCTGCAGCCCCCCTAGTGATGGTATCCCAGGTGCTAAAGATAAAGTGAAATGGGCCTGGTCCATACATCCTCATTCTTTCCTACAAGGCCCCCCCCCCCCTGGTCTGCTCCTCTCTACATATCAGTTTTGATTTCTTGCTTTTCCACTAAACATCTCCTGTCCTCTGTTTATAACTGTCTCCTCTCTGTTCTCTCTCTCTCTCTCTCTCTCTCTCTCTCTCGCTCGCTCGCTCGCTCGCTCGCTCGCTCTCTCGCTCTCTCTTTTTCTTTCTTTCTTTCTTTCCCTCCCACTGCCCCTTACTTGAGGAACTCCCTCACACTCATTATATGTCAAGCACCTTCTCTCCCCAACTTCTCAGCAGCAATCCCCCCCCAGAGGCCTATGTGAGTTGAACTCATATACTAGTAGTATTTTTCCTGTCCTATATATATACACACACACACTTGTTATTTTTTTTCATGTGTATATAATTTTCTTGTAAGTATTTTCTAGCTTTTGAGGTTACCATTGTATCATTTATCCCCGGGGGGCTCAACTCCAGTCCTCAAGACCCCCACTACCCTTACAGGTCAGGTTTTCCTGATATCCCAGCTTCAGCACAGGTGGCTCAATCAGAGTCTCAGTCAAAGACTGATTATTGAGCCCCCTGTGCTGAAGCTGGGACTGATTGAACCACCTGTGCTGAAGCAGGTATATCCTGAAAACCTTGAGCTGTTGGGGGGGGGGGGGATGGGGACTGGAGTTGAGCACCCCTGCTTTATACTTATAAGGGGAGCTCCATTTCTTTTTACATCACTGACACTTAATAATTATCTCAAATAAAGCATAATAATAAAATATAAAAACAGCATGGGAAAGGACAAGAAGAGAACAATTAAAGAAAAAAAATGGTTATCTGTGGACTGCTGCTATAAATCAAATCAACAACATTTAAAGAGCCTGGACTCATGGCTACTGTCCCACACACAACCATTAATTTCAATCCCCTCATGTCTTTGTTACTCCCATTTTGGAAGTGAGGGCAGCTTTTGGCAGGCGCTAAATATCGTAGCATTATTTGCCTGCATTAACAGTAACGCAGGCCTGAGGATCTGCGCAGTTAGGTAAAGTGCTCATTGCCATAGGATTTGCATATGAAGAAGCCTAAAGTCTGTTATACATTATTTTTAGGAAAATTGGGGATCAGTGTTGAGCAGCTTTATAATAATAATAATAGCATGTTCTTGTATAGCACTGCTAGTTTTACGTAGCGCTTTACAGAGACATTTTGTAGGCATTTTCCCTGCCCCGTGGAGCTTACAATCTATGTTTTTGGTGCCTGAGGCACAGGGAGATAAAGTGACTTGCCCAAGGTCACAAGGAGCCGACACCAGGAATTGAACCAGGCTCCCCTGATTCAAACTCTCAATGCCAGTCAGTGTATTTACTCACTGAGCCACACCCCTCCTTTGGGGACACATTATGGATAATTCTACGTTAAAATGAGATAACGTTAAAAAAAAATCTTCCGAGGATCTACCCCTTAGATTGTAAGTTTTCTGGGCAAGGGATTTCCTTTGCTATTGTCTCATTTAATAATTGTGGCACTTATTGTGTTATAATTTCATGTAATGTATTGTCTCTCTTGTAAAGCGCAAAGGTATATTGGTGGTGCCAAAAAAAAAAAAAATATATACATACAATGTACCAGCAATGAATGTGGTACATTTGCAGCTGGGAGCCTGGCAGCCAAACTCTGTATAGAATAATGTATATATTATGTGTGTTGTGGTGTTGTTGTGGTGTGTGGTGTGTGTGTTGGGTGTGTTGTTGTGGTGTGTGTGTTTGCTGGTGTTGGGTGTGTGTGTGTGTGTGTTTGTAGTTCTCTTTGTGTACTAATCTACTGTACTATACGGTAGCACCTGTGAATATTCTTTACTGTAGGCTCATTGATGTCTTAGACCAGGCTGCACCCCGCCTTTACCATATCACACCCCAGAAACACTAGCCTTCCACTGCGGCAAGGCTGTATTCTGGGAAATGACTGCAAATGACACATATATATAATTATAGGCACACATATACACACACACTCACACACACTCACACACACTCACACACACTCACACACACTCACACACTATTCATCTTATGAGCATGCGCTCTCAATTACAAATCATTGATGTTGTTCTGAATATGTAAATACATATTTGTATGCACTTATAATATATACAGAATACACATTACAAAATAGACTTGGTACTAATCTTGCCATCCCTTACTAAGAATGAGATTGTTAGCTATTAAGGCAAAACTTGGTGGCACCTTCTATTGTTTTAATTTACACAACACTGATCACACTCACATAAAAACATATATATTTATAGGGAATTCGTCTAAGTATCTGAATTTGAGTTCTCCAACCTTTTAAAGGTGTGTGTACATATTAACTCCTTATTAACATGATCCTCTGGTATAAATAGCAGACTTTAGCTAATCTCTTGTTTTAAAGGTTAGTGAAAATAACAGCAAACGGATACTTGGGATGGGTGGTTTTATTAGGAGACTGGTCACATTGGGGTTTACTTTTTAAATGTTTGCTGATGGTGTTGGGTATATGAGATGTTCCTATACAGTGTTTTTATTTCCTATGTTGGAAGGTCTGTATGTACATGTTACATATTTTGCCCTTTCAAACCGCAGAGAGTGTGTGTAGTGTGAAGAAATACTAACACAGTCAGCCACACTGCACACAGTGCCAGGATTCATACGCCCTTCACAGGTAACGGCTGGGGGTCTTATTTGGGGGATCTGTCTGCATTCAGATTGGTGGATCACAGTTTATTAAAGGGATTTTTTTTATGGGTTCCCCCTCCTCCCCCCACCAACTGTGAGTAACCCTTTCATTGCTCAGTTGCCTTTTAACACTTGAACTACTCCTCCCCATCCATTTCACTATAGGATTGTAGTATCAATTGGATCTGTGCATTTTGTTTTGTATCAATAGCTTAGACTGGGGAACAAACAAAAAAAAAACACGAGAAGGGAAGGAGGACATAACATATAAGGGAGTGAAACCTATAAAGGCTTTTGTTGAGACCAAAGGGGGGTGTATTCTGCAGGCTTGGAGGGAAATATCCATATTTATAGGATTACTTATAGGATATATGTGCAGGGAAGGGACACAAGATGAAGTATCCTCTTATATCTCCAGAATATGGAGCCCCCCCCCCCCCCCCCATAACAGGCGGATACCTTGAACCCATAGAATAGAAATAAAGGATGAGTTTATATATATATATATATATTGTATGTGTATACCCATTTAATACTCTCTGGGCTATAACAGTGTGATGTGAGAGATACTTTGAATGTTCACCTCTAATTAATGTAATTACATTAAATACAATTTGGGGTAACAAAAACAAACCCATGTACATGGAAAGGAGCCTGTGAGAACAGGGAGAATGTGTGTGTGTGTGTGTGTGTTCTAAAAACTAATAATACAATGAACCTCTTGGCAGCCTGAGGGGTAAGCAAAGGGTTAATGGTCTTTTGCACACTGTAGTGCCTTTCTGCTTTTGGTTTTTGTGCTGGGTAGTGATCTGACATGAAAGGGATGCAGGCCTGTCTCACACTGCTCTGTGGAACGTGAAGAATCTTTATGGTAATAGGAAGATGAATGTGGAATGCAGAATGCATACATTACCCAGGAATCCGGATCTCCCCTTTCCTTTAATCCGCAGCAAAAGCAGCCAGTGGGGGGAGAAGAACCCAGGGAAGGGGATATCAAGTGTCACAAAACGTGGATCGGTTGAAGAAGGGGGGGGGGGGGGGAGGGGGGGGGGGGGAGGGTCGCCTTAAAACGAGAAACCAGTTCCATTCTATCCCTATTCCATGCCCTGAAAGGTTAAACAAGGAGATCAATAAAAAAGCTGCCATGAGCCAATGCAGAAGTTTGGTTGAAAGTGGGTCAAGTAGCCATATATGTGTATTTTGTTTAAAGTGCTGAGCTGTGATATGGATATATTTAATTGCCAGTTTATGTGATTATTGTTTATTTATATATTTAATTGTTACTTGAGTACATTAATAATTTACCTTCACGGGTGCGAGCCGGCCACCGCGCACCACGCACACACACGGACGACCTGACCCACACCTGCACAGGCGCAACAAGCCCAAACCAACACACACACACCCACACACACACACCACCACCACACACACCCACACACACACACACCACCACACAACCCACTACACCGCGAAACACATCACACACCACACACACACCACATTGTTAACCCAATGCTGGGTCCTGTTATTAGATCCCCTCTCCTTTAATAGCACCACCCCCCA
>WSYH01001783.1:25833-47661 GCA_036426205.1 Ascaphus truei
ATGTGTTCCCCACATTCTGCATTTTCGCTTCATGCTGTTTAAATCGTTTCCTAAAATATTCCAAAAATGTATTTGTATTTTTTTTTTTTAGGCCATTTTGGGACATTTCACGTTAGAATTACACAGCGACCTCCCTCTGCTCTGCGTTTCTAATAAAAAAAAAACAACAACGTGTTTTTGTCTTTATGCCGACTTTATTTAGGTAAAATAAAATAACATGGACCCAAGGTAATTAATCGGATTTTTTCTGGAGAAATAACCACCTTTTGTCCTTGTTTCTTTGTCTTTTTTTTCCCTGCTGGTTGAGTTATTAGTAATGTTATCATCGTCCCGGATTGTGTACCCCTCTAACTCCCTAACTTTGCCTCCAACAGATCCAGTGATATTTGGGACACCCTTTTATTCTCCCACTTGTGTCTTTGCAATAATACCCCCCCCCCCCCCCCCCCACCTCCTCCAACCTTAGGGAAGAGACCCTATCAATGTTGCCTCTGCTTTTTGTGATCAGAGTAGTAGTGCAATATTGCTTATAGGGTCTTTTCTTTGAGACACCACCCCTGATATGTCCCAAATATTTCCTAAGCCAAAGGCAACGTTATTGTCGAGTTTGCTGTCGGTTTGCTGCAGCTCAGGCACACAATGTATCCACGCTGTGGGGTCCTTGGTTACATGTTATCAGTAGGCCCCATTAGTAACCTGGGGTCTGTGGCAAGAGGTGACTTATTATTGATTTGCAGGAATGTTCTTTTTTTGTTTGTTTTTTGTTTGTTTTTTAAAGAATCCGGCTGATCAGATCTGTGTGTGAGAAAAAAGTCCCCAAACCGGGCAAATAATGCTACATGTTAATATGGGTGGCTGAAGTAACCCCAACTATTGATCCCCTTAACTGCTCCCTGCATCTCCCGCTGCCCTTTACCAAAGCCCACTGTTGCTCCCCTAAATCCTCCTGCTAGATATAGAAGCTCCCCGTGTCTCTCACTGGCCCATGGAACCTAAAGGGTTACACGTCCTCACTCTCATTAGTGTATAAGCACACCCCATGCCCATAGGGAACACGCACATAGGGAGAGATGGGTTTAAATCCCCCCCCCCCCAAAAAAAAAACACCCCTAATCCCCCCCCCCCCCCCCAAAAAAAAACAAATCCCACTAAAACAGAGGCGTTTTAACATTGATATCTGGGTTCTAGCCTTGGATACATAATCTTAATGTCTTGTTTTTGTTGTGATGTGTGTACACCATTGATTCTCCGCCAGTAGATTGTAAGCTCTCTGGGGCAGGGATTTCCTTTCCTATTGTCTGACTCTATTGCATGTATTGAATTATAATTCCCTGTACCTTATTGTGTCTTTGTGGTGCGGTGCATAGAATGGGTGCCATATAAATAAAGATAAACATACATATAACATACATAAATTAAGGCCAGTCTGGGAGCTTATTACATATGTTATGCTTGTTACATTATTTGTGGTTATATATAACGTGATACAATGTACTCCTGCTTGTGGTGTGTGTGTGTGTGTGTGTGTGTGTGTGTGTGTGTGTGTGTGTGTGTGTGTGTGTGTGTGTGTGTGTGTGTGTGTGTGTGTGTGTGTGTGTGTATCTCCAGTCCTGATACCGGGCCCCAGCACGTGCATTTGTGCAGCATCCAAATTCTACCAAACAATCCTTATGAATTGGACCCAACCGAGACCCCCTGCAGTCACCTCCTCTGCCCCCCTCCCACGAAAAGCAGCCCGGCTAGGGACCCTCAGTAATTGGGGGTTGGTTTGAGGTATGTGAGAATAGGAAGGGAGTGGGATTACAACGCGCTGCCCCTCTGTGTGAATTATGTGCTGTGGGGAGGGGGAGAGGAGGAGGAGGAGGAGGGAGGGGGGGAGGGGGTGGGAGAGTGTGGGTGGCCTTTACTGCTATTTTCAGGTGGTCTCTGAATCTCTTTTGGGACCGTTGAGGCCCAGGAAAAGGGCTCAGTGGGTGGGGAGTGGGACCAGACCTCATAATATCGAGTGAGAGGATTCTCCCGTAGGACACCCCAGATATCAGGGGAGGGGGTCACTGCTGTACCCCCCACCCAGGCTCCTCCCTTACTAAATGCTAGGGACACCTTTACATATCTGCTGGAATAGGAAGACCTGCGTTTATCTCGGCAGGTTTATATAGGGTCCCTCTCACAGAAGTATTATTTACTGCACCCTAATATAAATGCTCACACATATATATATCTAGATATATAGATATTATATGAGATATATTAATATAATAGATATATATATATATATATATATATAATAAAAATGGTGAGCATTTATATTAGGGTGCAGTAAATAATACTTTATGAGAGTATATATAATATTATATATATATATTCATATATCTATATAATACACACACACACACACACACATATATATATCCAGAAAACATGGGCCTATGCCATATTTACTTTCACCGTCCCTAATGATAATAGGATACTTTGTTGCAGTATGTATAAAAGGTTTTGTGTGGAATAAATGTAACCTGTGGTGTCCTCTCTGGCATTGAAAGGGTTAGCAGATACCCTATATCCCCCGCAGCAGGCACGGGGTGGGTGGTAAAGGTAGGGTCTGTGCCCTCAGGCTGCCTGACACTCTTTCCCTGTTGCACTACTGTGACACCCCAAATAAGCAGTGCAATGATGAAAGGGCATCAGTCTGACCCTGGCAAACTTCATCCCCTGGACCAGGAATCCCACAACCTGCATCAAGGGGTCAGTCACTTAAACAGTGACACGTGCTTTACAAATGGTCCTGCCTGGTGTATTAGATTGCAAGCCTTTCAGGGCAGGGGATTACAGACTCCTCCTATCTGTTATACACGTGTACAGTGCCGTGTTATTCATTGTATAATACTGTCAATTGCTGTGTACACTGTCCGATGTATTAAATAATAAACTCTGAATATTCATCCGGATGATGAGTGATTTCTTGTACTCCACCACCCCCCCACCCCCCCCCCCCCCCCCCCCCCCATTAAGGTAACCCGAAATCCTACACAACCCTGACATGTATGGGAAAAGGTGATTATTAAAAAAAGTGGCAACCAGCATATTGGGAATTATTACCTGCACCGACATTTGAGTAATATACACCTAACCAATGGGGTGAAATATATATCTTTAATATATATCTTTAGGATGAATATAAGAAGGTTTATAAAGGTGGTTGAAATATAATCTTCTTCATAATAAACAGGAGTGTGCAGCTTGTTCATAATATATGTATGTATTTACACACACACACACACACACACACACACACACACACACCACACCACCACAACCACACACACACACACACACACACACACACAAGGGAAGCCATTTTAAAGAGACATTGCAGAAACTCCAATCAACTCATATGCGCCCCCCCCCCCTGCCCCGGACAGGGGGGGGTGGGGGTGCAGGTGACACATGTCCAGCTCCCGATTAGGAGACCCTCGGATATAAAGTTTGGGATTTCCCTATCTTCCGCCAGCATTGCTGCACATACAGAAAATGGCTGCAACGCCAGCACGTGGGGGGAGACAGTTCTCCCCTCCGCAGACTGGAGCTGTGCTCCCCCCACATTGTGTTATTCCTATGCTCTGATACTTGCTATGCCAGGAATGACCTTTTTAGATTGTGTGTGTGGGGGGGTGGGGGGCGGGTGGAGAGGAAGACCCCCCCTTGGTTTATTCCCCCCCCCCCCCATTGACCTTGCAGGGCTGGGGAGGGGGATCTGGTCAGTGAGAGAAGCTGACAGCTGCTCCTTTGAAGATTGCAGAGGTTGTGACCCTCAGGCCCTCTGTCCCCAGAGCTGCTGAGTCACTAAGGTTGGAGGTGAGGGTGGCTGGGGGGAGGGGGGGAGGTGTGGGAGAGAGAGAGAGAGGGGGGGGGGGGGGAGAAGGAGGAATTAATGACTCTTTGGTTCACATTTTGTGAATGAAACAGGAAAAGACACATGGAGATCCAAGAGGAACTAACACTTCCACTGGTCAGGATGGTGACAACTGCATGGTGTTGGGGGGGGGGGGGGGGGAAGCACTGACTTGGCTACAATGTAACCAGCTTTATACCCTTGTCATTGCTGTCACAGATATTTATGGGATTTACACAGGGTCATTATGTGTACAGTACTGTATAAAACAGGACATGCCTCTGAATTCCATCTACTGCTGGTAAAAAAAAAACACACACGGTTTTTAAATAAACATATTCAATTCCTTTGTGTTGTTTAGTTGGTGAGATGCTTGGGGGGGGGGGGGGGGGGGGGGGGGGGCACAATGTGTAATTGCTGTGGGACACATTTAAAATGTCTGCCTCCAGTTTACACCACAAACCACAAACACCCCACCTTTTAACACCACTAAATGCTGCAAGTAGAAAGAGAAGCTACCAGCTAACAGCAAACCTTAATACATCTAAACATTATAGAGCC
The DNA here is from genome assembly GCA_036426205.1 of Ascaphus truei. Lineage (NCBI taxonomy): Eukaryota > Metazoa > Chordata > Amphibia > Anura > Ascaphidae > Ascaphus > Ascaphus truei. The sequence goes on from WSYH01001783.1 coordinate 30,287, forward strand.
TTGGTATTTATGAGAACATATGTTGGGTTTATAAATGCACCTTCTGTACACATCATCAATATGATTATTACATGGTAACCCAACCCCTGTAATGCCCCCCCCCCACTATAGGAGACATGACGAGGGTTACAAAAGAAGACTGAATAATTATGTTTAAAAACGTTTCCAATCCCATTATTCCTAATGTTGATATCATATCCCAAACTCCAATTTCCCGCACCCCACTAAAATATCCCATTCATTACAAAATAGTGACATGACGTCATTGTAATCTGTATATCAGGGAACTGAATTATTTCCAGCAGTTTTATATCTGTATAGGGTGTGAGATGGTAAGTGACAATACTGTATATAGGGGTGAAAATGTTTAATGTAAAATTGTATCAAATAGTAACATTATAGACACCTGTCCTTTGTGGGAGGTTATATATCCCCCACAAATACTAATTGTTAAATAATCTTTAAAAAAAAAAAAAAACTGATGAGAAACTATACAAAATTATAAGGGGATTTTTTCATGGAGCAAACATATCCCCAAATTCTCAGATCTGGGGATAATTGGGGATGCAAAGGAAAGGGAGTAGATGGCATAACCCTATACAATCTCCAACACTGGGACAGAATAAAGATATAGCTGCTGTATGTGATCAGAGTTTTTAAGGACAATCATATCTTCATGGTCAGATACACTTTGGGAACAGGGAACTTTTTCTTTTCTTTAATTGCACAAAAATAAATGACATTAAAATCGTCCAGTCCCACACAGAATATACAGAAAGTTCCACATGTAACTGGGAGGAAATATATGTAAAATATCCGAAATCACTGGTAACCCCCCACATAACACACACAGGGACCTGCTGTTCACAAGAGAAGTTGGATGAAGATCTCAGGAATGGGGTTGATCTCTAACGAGGCTGCAAGGAAACAGCACCAGATTCCGTTGAAGAAAAGCCTGGATAAGTCCTTTGATGGTTCTGCAATAAATGTGATTATTTGGGGTTCAGGGGAAACTGCCTCTTAACTGCCCACCCATTTCAATGTCTTGCTGCCATGGAGTTACACCTTTATTTGTCATTAATGGAACCTACATTTGGGATCAATGCATTATTATCTAACCCTGCTGTGTATAGTCAGAGCATCAGCAGGACATACTTGAAAACAGGTTATGTATTACCTCCTGGTAAAGCATGTTATAAATACATCTATACAGAGAGCTTACACAGTGAGGGCACCTTATGGGTACAGGGTATGGGGGGTAGTAGTGGGTATGTAGGTACCAGAATTGATCTCGTGTACATGGGCATATTCTGTAGGGTTCTGCTCTTTCTGGATCCCAATAATCCATGTTAATCAGCAAGCTCTCCAGTTAGAAGCCCCTGATAGTCGGGAGCTGCAGAGAGATCACTAACAGAGGGGTCAATGAAAACCCCCAAAGACCTGCTCCTTAGGGAGGTATCTGTCCACTATGGGGGGGGGGGGGGGGGGAATAAAAGCAGTGGGACTGTGACTGGAATAAGGAAAGTCTAATCCTACTGTAGGGGGGAGGGGCAACGATCCTAAGAAATCATTGTGTAAATGGTAAAAACGTTTTTATGTGGTATATTTTATAGCATTGTGATGGTCTAAAAAAAACAACTAATTTGATAAGTTTTATAAACCAATTAGAATGTAATTATTATTATTTACAAAAAATAATAACAGACCCCTCCCCCTTTATAATATAAGGTTCCCACCTACTCCAAGGTGGTCTGCTAATGGCAAGTTATAAAACAAAGATATATAAATTAGAGCAGGGGTGCTCAAATCCAGTCCTTAAGCCCCCCCCCTCCCCTCCCCACCCCAACAGGTTAGGTTTTCAGAATATCCCTGCGTCAGCACAGGTGGCTCAATCAGGGGAGACTGAGCCTCTGATTGAACCACCTGTGCTGAAGCTGGGATATCCTGAGAACCTGACTTGTTGGGGGGGGGGGGGGGGGGTTTGCGGACCGGAGATGAGCCCCCCCCCCCAGTTAGAGATTTTTCTCCATGATGAAAATGAAAGAGGAGCAAGAGGAATCCAGCTCAGAGGAGGGGGAAGAAGAATTCAATTATAAGTCCTGATCTGGATTGCCTCAGTCTGATTATTATTCGGTAGCCACAATATGTACATATTAGACATAGTTAAAGACACACAGGCTGTTTGCAGAGAGATGTAAATAATATAAAGGGGATAATGTTGATGACATGTTGGGTTTTAGTCAATTTGGATGTGTGTTGAACCTGGGTTGTTATGTGTTTTGTTTTTAGCCTTTTAGACGCCCAAAAAAACTGCTAAAAAAAAAAATTGCAAGTACTGTGTTATACTGAGTGAGGTTACAGTACCAGAACTGCGGAATAAGAGCAGGGTGGGACAGTGGCAGGATGGGACAGCGGCAGGATGGGACAGCGGCAGGATGGGACAGCGGCAGGATGGGGGAGAGCTTGTTTTGCTCTTGAGGTTTGTAAATAAAACATGGGGGTGTCTGTTGCATTTTTACCATAACCCCTGTTCATTTATGTAACTGTATTTGTAACCATGTATTATTTGTCTTAACTCTGTGCCCAGGACATACTTGAAAACGAGAGGTAACTCTCACTGTATTACTTCCAGGTAAAATATTTTATAAATAAATAAATTTACAAGGCAGGTAGTTAACCCCTTGGCATCCAGAGGGATCCACCCAACAGCCAAGAAGAAGGTATTACTGTTCCCTGTTATCACACAGATTGTGACAGCCCTTTATATTCCATGAAGGAATTCCATTTGCTGGTGAGAGGGAATATCCCAGGTCTGCGGAATGCCAGTCCCATATTTCATTAGGTACTTGAGACATGTCCTAATGATTAGAATCTACCCCCCCCCCCTCCCCCCCCCCCCACCCCACCCCCTGGAATGTTGAAGAGAACCCCCCGCACCCCCCCCCCCCCCCCTGCAGAAATGTACAGACTGGAGAGGGAAATCCCAGTGTGTTGTGCACACACAAAAGGAGATTATTATCATTAAAGGGTCAGACTATCCTAGGAGGGAAGGGAGCTAAGGAGAGTGACATGTTTAATAGGGTAAATGCAGCGAATTGATACATCTTTCTAACATTGTATTGTTTGTCTTTATTTATATAGCGCCATTAATGTACATAGCGCTTCACAGCAGTAATACACGTGTTAATCAAATAAATAACAAATTATATATATAACAGGTCATGGGAATAAGTGCTTCAGACATAAAAGTAACATCAAGGAAGAGGAGTCCCTGCTCCGAGGAAACAAGAACAATACATTCATTACACAAGTATGAGTTTGTTCTCATACGATGTTTTTCACTATACATATACCATTCCTATAACAGATCAACGTCAAGGTGTGTGTGGTGGTGTGGATATAATATCTATATATAATATATATTATATAAAGAGATTTATTATATATATAATATTATAGATATACTATATATGATAGTAATATATATATATATATATACTAGATGAGTGTGGTAACAGGGGATCCTGATGACCAAAGAAGACAGCACACGCAAAGATGATACAAAAAAGGTATTATAAATTAATATATAATACACTTTTTTGATATCATCTTTGCGGTGTGCTGTTTCGTTGGTCATCAGGATCCCTGGTTACCACACGTTGTCATAGTTTGCATATGGGACATGCATCTGCCTTCTAACCAAACCGTGAGTGACATGAGCTTCCACATGATCTATCATGTTATCGTATATATATATATCATATATATAATATGATATATAGTTATATAATATATATTATATAAATTATAATTATAATATGAATAAAATTTAAACATTACCATATACAGCAACAGAGACAGAAAATTTAAATGTAACAGTACCCATTATATAACATTGCAAATAATGTTCCTATAAAATCCTGTTTTAACCCCTTCATGACTGGCTGAGCCCCCTTATTTATGTTGCTTGTACTGTATATACATCCCTTCTACTTTATTTATTTATTACATGTTTTACCAGGAAGTAATACATCTCCTTTACAAGTATGTCCTGGGCATAGAGTTATCATCATTAATAAAAAAAAAAACACCTTTATCCCGCAAACACCTTTATTAAACACCAAGTATGTATAAACGGGCAATCCATGCAACATCCTACATGTGTTGTATTAGATAATACTTCCTGCGTTAAAAACAATACTATTCAACTCTTAATGCCATTGTTAATGAGATTTAATATACTGAGCATCCTTTGATTTCTATAGCAGGTTTTAGCCCACCTCCTCAGCAGTGCAAAATCATGTTTGTGATAATTTGTTGCCAATATTCCCAGCAGTTTGAGCCAATAGATAATGTTACTTTAGTAATATAAGAATACATTGTAGCTGCTGAATTTCACTGACTGAAGAATTGATTGACACCGAAAGGCGGCCATTTAGTGATCCCTGGGAAGCAGGATCTTTGTTGATTGATCACTGGAGACTGAATCTAGCAGCAGCTTGGGTAATTCCTTTTCAATAAAGGTAATCAAAAGCTGCATATATTAAAACACGTTAAAAATATGAATTGCAGCTTAGACTGACTCTTTAAATCATTTTTATTTTTTACATTTTAACATCTACACAAAAAAACCCAGAAGCTTTGCAGGGATTTTACAACCATTTATTTTGTTGATAAAACTTGTCAGTTACTCAAACGTGGAGGCAAATTGTTCCTCTTTGCAAAGTACTTATGAATCCAACATTAGTAATCACAACAAAGGCCAGCACATTGAGACGACCAAAGATAAGGTCCTTATAAAGCAGGGGTGGCCAAATCTTGTCCTCAAGGGCCACCAACAGGTCAGGTTTTCAGGATATCCCTGCGTCAGCACAGGTGGCTCAATCAGATTGAGCCACCTGTGCTGAAGCAGGGACTGATTGAGCCACCTGCGCTGAAGCTGGGATATCCGGAAAACCTGACCTGTTCTTGGCTCTTGAGGACTGGAGCTGGCCACCCTTGATATAAAACAATGCAGAGGCGACAATAAGTGGGCTAAAGGTAGAACAATCAATATCATTTATCAAGTCAAGCCCACCAAGAAATAAAGGAACTGTCGGGTAAGTCACAGCCAATGTAATTCCATTCAAAATAAACAAAACATCATCCAACGTTTCGGTGCGCAGAAGCCCCTTCATCAGGGATGCCTAATAAATGAATATATACCAAAGTTATAGCAATAAAAACCCAACGTTAGTAAAACAGATAAACAGAATATTCAATACGGTTGAATCCAGACAGGACACAACGAATAAGTAACACTGTTACTTTAGGGTGAACGAAACTTTCTCAGGAAGCGATTACACTAACTTGTGTTATTTTTTTCATTCTTTTGACCTCCTCCCTAAGAAGATGTTCTATAGATCTGACAATTTTAACCTCGTCTGTAACTGTTACATAATCCTATATTATCGCTCGCGGTCCATGAAATGCCTGTAAATTGAATCTATAACCTCCGTTCATTTAATGCAAGCATGTATTGTTATCATAACTCTGTGCCCAGGACATACATGAAAACGAGGGGTAACTCTCACTGTATTACTTCCTGGTAACACATTTTTTATAAATAAATAAGATCCTAATGACAGAGGTTACGATATCATCTCAAGGCAGAGAGGAGATTGTATTTCTAGGTTTGAGGCTCTGATATGTATATGTATGTTTCATGCACGTATCCCTAGATCAGATTATAATTCTCTGCATGCTTGTCCTATACACTGCTACACGTGCTTGGCAATATATAAACACACATAATAATAATAATGTTTTTTTGGTGCTGCGGCACAGGGAGATACAGTGACATGCCCAAAGTCACAACAAGGAGCTTCTCTGATTCAAAATCTGTCATTATCAGAGGCAGTATCTTTACTCACTGAGGCGCTCCTTCTTATATGTACATTATCTGCATTCTATTATCTCACATGTACATTATCTGCATTAGATTATCTCACATGTACATTATCATCTCACATGTACATTATCTGCTTTCTATTATCTCACATGTACATTATCTGCATTAGATTATCTCACATGTACATTATCTGCATTCTATTATCTCACATGTATATTATCTGCATTCTATTATCTCACATGTACATTATCTGCATTATATTATCTCACATGTTTCCTAAACACTGCTAATAAATTAGAAACATTAGATCAGAAAATGTACATATTTATATGTGCGTGTACACAGGGTTAAAAAAAATGGGACCCCTTTTATGTTTCTCCATATCTTGCTGAAAAATGACACCCTTTACATGAAAGGTTGAGCAATGATGTTTATTTATTTTTATTTATAAAATGTGTTACCAGGAAGTAATACATTGAGAGTTACCTCTCGTTTTCCAGTATGTCCTGGGCACAGAGTTATGATGTCAAATACATGGTTCCAAATACATAGTTACATTAAGTGAGCAGGGTTATACATTATATATAAGACATTGCATGCACTGTAAGAGATAATATATATGTTATAGGCGTATGTAACAGTTACAGACCACTTATAGGTCTGTCATAGTAAATTATTACATCTAAGAATTATTTGATAATCTAATAAATATTATTTGGAATTGGTGGCAATGTGATGATTTCATCAATAGCATAGTTACAAAATGTTGTTCAGCGCAGAAGATAAGCGCGTTATAAAATGCTTGAGACAGAGCAAGAATTATGGTCCAAAACGCCTCCATAAAAATCTTCTTGATAAAGGTGGCCGCTCGGAGGACTGAAAAAACAAATTCATAAAGCAACGTATCGCTCAGCAGTGGGAGCCGCTGGATCAGCGCGGTATCAGTGATACAATCAGACAGCGCGTTCTCGTCTTCGGGCGCGCGTTTGAGCAACTGGAGGAAAGTTTGAACACACACTTTGAACGCAAACTTTATAGTAATCTTAGTGTTTCGGATTAGATCAAAACCGTTTAACACATTTACGAGCTACAAAGGAAAAAGTCCTATTTCTCATTTAATGAACACGTACCTCCTGCAGTGTATCTGGTACTTGTTGACATAATACAATGACATCAATTTAGTTAACATCAGTTGATTGTCTACATTGTGCTCCTTGCATAGTGTTAATCTACATAAGAAACTTACAATTGTGCACATTTTCATGGCGATTGAGCGAGAAATACATAAGATATGATGAAAAATGAAAGGGGTCCCTTTTTATCCTGAACCCGGCATGTATACGTATGTGTATATTTTACTTTCTTTTGATACAGACAATAAATAGAAATATTCTTTATCTATTTATAAATATATTGGTGTATTTGTGGTACATCCTCCCTGGGGTCCCTCTGTTTTGCCCCCTCCCCGGGGTCTCTCTGTGAGTCCCAGTGTTACCCTGGGCGTGTGGCAAGTAAAGGGAGGGGGGTATCATAATGACAGAGCTTATTACTCCTTCTCCAAGCAGGTCCCCTTTCTTGTGCTGGAACAAAGATTGTGTGGGGCAGTAATGGGAGTGATATGCAGCGGCTGAGCATCCTCGGGGAGGAGAGAGGGGGAGGAGGAGGGGGGGGGGCAGACTGGTCCTGCAGGAAGAATTCCTTTCCCAGGAGCCTTATGTGGGGGGAAGGGGTCCCAGAGCAGAGAATTCTGGGAAATCCCACTGTTAAGTCATATGATGTGTGATGGACTGTTTGCCCAGCCAATCAGAAGGTGTGTGTGTGTGTGTGTGTTAAATGTGTGTGACCTGCTGTGTGATGCATTTGATTTAGGCATGCAGTCATCACAATATATATATGAAGTAAGCATGTAATCACAATGTTACATAGTTACATATACATTACATAGTTACATAGTTCCATCGTAGTTAAGGTTGAAAAAAGACACGTTCATCAAGTTCAACCTATGCTACATTTAGACGACAGATACTTTATCCTGTATCTATACTTGCTTATTGATCCAGAGGAAGGCAAACAGAAAACCCCAGTGACACATCCAATGATATCTCATAAGGGGAAAATAAATTCCTTCCTGACTCCAAGAATTGGCAATCGGATTATTCCCTGGATCAACATCCTTCCCATGTTTACTTATTTGGTATATCCTTGTATACCTTTCCTATCTAAAAAAAAAAAGATGTTGAACCTTTTTGTTGTTGTTGAAGATATCTATTGTATCTGCCATCACAATCTCCATGGGTAATGAATCCCACATTGTAACTGCCCTTACTGTAAAGAACCCTTTCCTTTGTTGCTGGTGACATCTCCTTTCCTCCAACCTTAAGGGATGACTCCGTGTCCTTTGTACTGCCCGTGGGATGAATAGTTCATTTTAAAGCTCCCTGTACTGTCCCCAAATATATTTGTATATAGTTATCATATCCCCTCTTAGACGCCTCTTTTCTAATGTAAATAAATATAACTTAGCTAGCCTCTCCTCATAAGTTAGATTGTCCATCCCCTTTATTCATTTGGTGGCTCTTCTCTGCGCTGTCTCTAGTTCCATAATGTCTTTTGTTATGGAGTGGTGTATTTTACTAATAGAAAAAAAGTTGACAAAAAGGAGCACTGCAATGAAGGAGAACTGGAGGCAAACGTAAGCAAAGTAACAAAAATGTATCATGCATGTAGCATAAAAGTTACAAATAGAAACCTCTAATGCGTTTCTCGCCAATGGCGCTTTATCAATGTCCAGTCCAGGGGTTGTAGCACCTACCATTGAGGTGTTTCCTCTCTTATGTTTACTTCCCTTCCATCCTTGCCCATTTAATACAAGATAAGATTGTGTTTGCCTTTGCCACTACTGCATTACTTTGGGCACTATTGTTAAGCCTGCTGTCTACAAGCACTCCTAAATCCTTCTCCATCAAGGATTCCCCCAATTTATCCCCATTTAATTTGTAAGTCGCCTGTTTATTCTTGCTTCCCAAATGCATAACCTTACATTTATCTGTATTAAACCTCATCTGCCATTTACCTGCCCAAGTTTCCAGTCTCTCCTAGTCCTTCTGAAGAGAAATTACACCCTGCTCTGATTCTACTACCTTACACAATTTAGTGTCATCAGCAGAGATGGAGACTTTGCTCTCGATGCCAACCTCGAGATTTTAAATAAAAAAGTTAAAAAGCAGGGGTCCCAGTACCGATCCCTGAGATAATCCACTCACAACTTTAGTCCAACCTGAAAATGTTCAATTTATGACAACCCTCTGTTGTCTGTCCTTCAACCAGTTTTCAATCCAGGTGCAAATATTTTTGCAGAGTCCAATTTGCTTAATTTTGTACACTAACCTCATGTGGCACTGTATCAAAAGCCTTTGTAAAATCTAAGTAGACCACATCAACTGCATTACCCTGGTCTAAATTCCTACTTACCTCTTAAAAGAAACTAATAAGGTTAGTTTGGCATGATCTATCCTTCATAAATCCATGCTGACTATTACTAATATTTTTTTTTTATGTATTAGGTATTCCTGAATATTATCTTGTACTAAACCTTCAAGTAGTTTCCCCACTATTGAAGTCAGGCTTACAGGTCTGTAATTCCCTGGTTGTGATGTAGCTCCCTTTTTAAATATAGGCATCACATCTGCTTTACGCCAATCTTGTGGTACTGAGTCTGTGGAAATTGAGTCCTTGAATATTAAATGTAATGGTTTGACTATTACTGAGCTTAACTCTTTAAGAACTCTTGGATGTATGCCATCGGGGCCAGGTGCCTTATTTACTTTAATTTTATAAAGCCGCTTATGAACTTCTTCCTCAGTTAAGAAATTGTTCGTTAATATAAAGGTTGTGGCTTCCGCTTGCTGCACTACTATTGCAATTGATTCTTTCCTGGTAAACACAGAAGCAAATAATTTGTTTAATACCTCTGCTTTTTCCTTAGCAGAGGTATTAAACTTGTATTAATTTAATTTGTTTAATACCTCTGCCTATCCATTTCACACTGAAAGGGTCCTATATTTATTTTGTAATCTTTTTTGTTATTACGGTACTTATATAACTTTTTCGGGTTGATCTTACTTTCTATTGCAATCCTTTTTTAATTTTCAATTCTTGCTAATTTGATTGCCCTTCTGCAACTTTTGTTACATTCCTTATAATTCTGATACAATGCCTCCGTCCCTTCTGACTCTATCTAAACGCCTTCCTCTTCTTGTCCATTTCCTCCCCTACCTGTTTATTTAGCCACATTAGTTTAGACTTATTTATTTTATATTTATTTTATTTATTTATAAAAATGTTTAACTAGGAAGTAATACATTGAGAGTTACCTCTCGTTTCCAAGTATGTCCTGGGCACAGAGTTATACAAAATACATGGTTACATATGTATTACCCAAAGGTATACACTGATAATTGTGCTTATCTAACAATGTTTTAAAGACTGACCATTTATCTTCTACATTTTTCCTGCAAAAACATCTTCCCAGTGTATTACTTGGAGATTATTCCTCAATTCATTAAAATCTGCCATTTTTAAATTTAAAGTTTTTTGGAACCCATATAATATGTTTTTTGATAAATTATTTCAAATGTTATGACCACAAACCATGTTATGAACACTGTTTCCCAAATGCTCCCAGACTTCAAATATTTCTTATTACTTCTATATTGTTTGATATTACCAAATCCCGTATTGCCCCTGTCCTGGTTTGGTTTTTAATAGTTTGGGTCATGTAATTGTGTTTTAGCACCCCCAAAAATGTGTTTCTTTTAGTCATAATGCTACTCTCATTGACCCAGTCTATGTCTGGATAATTAAAATCAGCCATTATGAAAACATAACCTACAGTTTTGCTCACTTCCAAATTTGCAAAAGTATTTTGGTTTCCTCTATCTCACAGATATTTGGTAACATATCCCTACAAACATTTGCTTCGTACTTTTACCTCCACTGCTAATTTCTATCCACAAGGTCTCTACATTTCCATAATTCTCTTCATAAACATCTTCCCTTATAATAGGCTTTAGATCCAGTTTAACATATAAACATACTCCACCTCCCCTTCTATTTGCTCGATCCCTCCAGAAAAGGGAATAACCCCCCAAATTAACTGCCCTGAGTTTCATCCCATGTAGTAAACATGTAATCGCAATGTATACATGTCACATGTAGACGTAGGGAGCGTGTAATCATATGTATGTATACACACACACATACATTATATATATATATATAGATATATATATATCTATATATATCTATATATATATATACATACATATGATTATGTATATAAGAATATATATATGTGTGTTAAGTTATGGTGGGTAAAAAAAGTGACAAAAACCCTCCACAGCAAAGCATATAGCAAATGAAAATATTACTGTATGCTCATTTGCATGTCTTAGACAGGTCTGCAACCCCACCTTTCACCATTATCACCCAGCACACAGCACTTCCACTGCAGCAAGGGATTCTGGGAAATGACATGCAAATGAGCACACAGTGCCACCTTTTGCTTCAAAACCATTCAACATGGTTCCCCTATAGGCTCAAGGACCCTAAAACCTAGAACAACCAAACTTGGAAGGATTAAGTATGTATCAAAATAAGGGGAACTGTCAGGGTTTGGATCCTCTCCAACACCCCAAAGGGTGAAGGTGGTGCTGCTAGGGACGTTAGGTTCCACGTGGGGCCACTTCTACTATATAGTTTGGAAAGCTGCCTGTCTGTTCCCTAGGCATTGGGACACCTCTTAAGATATCGTAACCACATTTTGCACGATGGTTCCTGAGATCAAGGAGCAGGTTTTTGGCTATTTGGATACAATTGGACACATTCTATTTTGAATTCTATGAGTTATTGCAATGTCTCTAAGCAAGTCAGCCACTGGGTGTTGCACCTGGTAGGCGATGCATCTGGCACGTGACATCATACTGGTGACATCATAATGCACATAGCCTGGTGGCAAATAATGAGAGTCAGGTAGCTATAAAGTTTACTCAGAAAGCAGACGAAGAAAGAAAGTGCGGAAGTCAGTCGGCACGTGAGGAGAAAGTAAGAATGCTGGAGAAGGAGAGAGAGGCGGAGAGAATTGGGGACATCATAAAGTATTAAAGGAAAGGGATGGGGGAGAGAGATGAGGGGGAGAGGGAATGGGGGGATGTGGGCGCTTGCCTTGGTTGGGGTTTTTGTTAGGAGGAGAATGATAAGGATACATGTTGGTTTCTAAGAATTCCCAAACAAGGGTGGGTACTTTCTGCTAGTAACATATATATATATATGTATTTGTAAGTGTGTAATCACAAGGATGGCTATCTTGTTAGAAAGGAAAGGTATGCAGGGATATACCAAATAAGTAAACATGGGAAGGATGTTGATCCAGGGAGTAATCTGATTGCCAATTCTTGGAGTCAGGAAGGAATTTATTTTTCCCTTTATGAGATAAAATTGGATAATGTGTCACTGAGTTTTTTTGTTTGCCTTCCTCTGGATCAATATACTGTAAGTACGGATATAGGATAAAGTATCTGTCGTCTAAATTTAGCATAGGTTGAACTTGATGGACGTATGTCTTTTCTCAACCTCATCTATTATGTAACTATGTAATATATAATAATACCTGTAATAAGCATATAATCATAATGTGTACATATACTAAGCATGTAATCATATTGTATACATGTAGTAAACATGTCATCACAATGTATACATGTAATAAGCATGTAATCACATTGTATACCTGTAGTAAGCATGTCATTGCAATGTATACATGTAGTGAGCGTGTAATCATAATATATACATGTACTAGTAAAAGTGTAATCACAGTGTATAATAATACATGTAGTGTCTAATCACCATGTATACATGTAGTAAGCATGTAATCACAATGTGTACATGTATTAAGCATAAAGTCACAATGTATACATGTAGTAAGTATGTAATCAATATACCCAAAATGTGCAGTGGCAGCAGCCGTATTTAACTCTTTAATTGCTGGATACATTGTGCTACTCTGACTCTCTCACCATGTTCTGCCAGACCTGACAAGGAACCAAGCCAGTGACACGCCAATCAAGTGTATGACACGCTAATGCTAATTATCACTATACATATCAGACAGACTGACTCCAATCATAGACAGTGATGGGTCTGCCACTGAACCCCACGTTGTGATATATTGGGACATTCCCACAAGCAATATAATGGAGATATCTCATTGGTAAATATTGTATTTGGATTATTTGTCTTGGGCGCAAGAAAATCATAATTGACAGTAAAAAGCACCAATAAAATATCTAGCGCAGAATAATGTGCCCTAAAGATAATAATGCAAAACAAAAACAACATTAATACCATTTTCTTTCATACTGATTCACTAGGTAAGGAAGTGCCTGCTCCAAGGAGCTGACAATCTAAAGAATGCACCAAGCCGTCGCTCACCGACGTTACCAAACGCTCAGCCGAAAGCGAACGTTTCAGGAAACGCAGGTGCGATGGACGCAGTCCCCACCCTGAAACGCAGTGAAACAGCACCGGCTAGTGGCCTACGGGGGAACTACAGCGCTCCGGACACGAGATGCAAGTTTCTTTTACACACGACTCACGCCTACATATCTAAAGTCGCTGAAAGGACCCGGCGAGGCTCGGGAATTGTAAGAAACCGAAAAATACTGAGATTTATAAAAGGACAATTACATTTTTTAGTTTCTTAATGCGAAATCCCCCGGCTAAAACAACAAGAACTCCGCCCATCATAGTTTCATTGCCTGAAGTGTTTGATGGCGCGCCCCTAACGCTGCGGGTGTGGGGGGCATTGTCCTCTCCTCCCAAACACTGATCTCGCTCTCTGAAGAACTTTGGCTGCTCCGGTATTTTTGCTAATGTTGCAAATTGGATTTTCAGCGTGACCTAAGATTAAGTGGTAGTTTGAGGGTTGTGTGATGGGATCACGTCATGTGTGATGTCATCAGTTAGGTCATTGCTGATGTCATCGGTTATGTCATTGCTGATGTCGATTGTGATGTCATATGTGATGTCATTTGTGAATTGTATCCAAACATAGACAAAAACCTGCTCCCCAGGAACCATCATGCAAAACTTGTGTACGATATCTTAAGAGGTCCAAATGCAAAGCGGACAGACAACTTTCCATAATATATAGTATATTACAGACATATTAACAGGTCGGGTCAGGTCTAGGTGAGTGTATTGCAGGCACCTTAGTGAAGGGGTTATCAATTCAGGGCATCTCTCCTCTCTGGAAACACCAGCGCATAGAACCGCTTTGTAGAAACAGAACTGGAACCATAATGCCATACTCCTCTTGGAATAACAATACTCCTTGCATATTGCTTTGCAAAGCATTGTGGGGCGAGACTTCGGAGAACAGAGCTTTGCCACCGATAAGACTACTGCTGCGGGAGAGACAGGACCGAATGTGCGCGCACCCCAAAAAGAGACTGCTGTGCTCTCCGAAGTCGCGCCCCACAATGTCTGTCCTGCAGTAGTAGTGTGTTTGCGCGCATGCTGTCCTCTCTGTCCCACGGTAGTAGCGTGTGCATGCTGTCCTGTCTGTCGTGTGGCAGTAGCGTGTTTGTGCGCATGCCATCTTCTCTGTCCCGCAGTAGTAGTAGTGTGTGCACGCGCATACTGTCCTCTCTGTTCTGTGGTAGTAGTAGCGTGTGCGCATGCATGCGCATGTGGTCCTGTCTGCTTTGTGGTAGTAGCGTGTGCATGCGATCCTGTCTGTCCCGCTGTAGTAGCGTGTGCATTCGCTCCTGTCTGTCCCGCTGTAGTAGCGTGTGCATGTGCATGCGATCCTGTCTGTCCCGCTGTAGTAGCGTGTGCATGTGCATTCGCTCCTGTCTGTCCCGCTGTAGTAGCGTGTGCAGTTGCGCATGCCATCCTGTCTGATCCGGCTGTAGTGGTGTGATGGCAATTGTGATACCTGCTGTCCCGTTGTAGTCGCATGTGCATTCGCTCCTGGTGTCCCGCTGTGTTGTAGTGAGTGTGCGTGCACATGAGATCCTGTTCGTGCCTCTTGAAGTAAGGTGTGCATGGATCCTGACGTCCGCGCTGTAGATCGTGGCGCGCATGCAATCCTGTCTGTCCGCTGTAGTAGTGTGGTGCATGCACATGCGATCCTGTTGTCGTGTAGTGTGTGTAGCGTGTGCATGCGATATGCGATCCTGTCTGTCCCGCTGTAGTAGCGTGGGCTGCGATCCAGTCTGTCCGCGTTAGTAGCCGGTGTGTGCGCATAAGCGATCCTGTCTGTCCGCGCTGTAGTAGCGTAAATTCTGCCCATGGCTGCCATAAAGTTCGATCCGCATGTCTGTCGTCCTGTCAGTGTGCGGTGTGCAATGCGCATGCGCATGCTATGCTGTTCCTATAGCACTCGGCATGCCTAAGTATCCAACTATGTAGTGTGAATGGCATCAGAGCTGTGGTCCCTCTTCCGCTAGTAGCGTGTGCGCATGTGACATGCGACCTATCTGATGAATCATGATCTCGCCGCTTGTAGGGGTGTGACGGCAAACTCGTACCGCTGTTAGCGTTGCATGCGCAATGCAATCCTGTACTGTCCTGCTGTAGTAGCAGTTGCATGCGGATCGGATCCTGTCTGTCCACGATGCTGTAGCGTGTGTGTGCTTATGCAATCCTGTCTGTCCCACTGTTGAGTAGTTGTGTAGCGTGCGCAGCGATCCTCGTCTGTCCACTGTAGTAGAGCGTGTGTGCGCATGACATGCATTCTCTGTCACGCTGTAGTAGCTATGCCATGCGCATGTGCATGAGAATCTTTTCTTTGTCTATCGCCGATTGTAAGTGATAGCGGGCATGCGCATGCGAATGCCGATACTGTCTGCACCGCTGTGAGTAGCGGTGTGAAGTGCGCATGCGATCGCTGTCTGTCCCGCTGAGTAGCTGTGCATGCGCATGCGATCCTGTCGGTCCCGCTGTAGTAGCGTGTGCATGGCATGCGATCCTGTCTGTCCCGCTGTGTTGTAGTAAGCGTGCATGACGATAGCTGTCTGTCCCTGTAGTAGCGTGTGTGCGGCATGCGAGCCTGTCTGTCACCGCTGAAGTGCGTGTGCCGTGCGCATGTGCAGCGATCCGGTCTGTCCGCTGTAGTAGCGTGTGCATGCGCAGATGCGATCCTGTCTGTTCCCGCTGTAGTTAGCCTGGGCGCATGCGCATGGTCATATGCATAGCTGTCACGCTTGTAGTTACAGTTGAATGCGCACTCGCGATCCTGTCTGTCCCGCTGTAGTATAGTTGTTGTGTATGTGATGTGCGATGATGCACGATCCTGTCTGTACGCAGTTAGTATGGGGTGAATGAGATGCGATCCTCTCTGTCCCGCCTGTAGTAGCGTGTTGCGTGCACATGCGACCACTGTCCTGTTCCGCTGTAGTAGCGTGTAATGCGTGCAATCTGTACGTCCTGCTGTAGTGTAGCGTGTGCATGCGCATGCATCCTGTCTGTCCCGCTGGTATCAGCTGGTGTGGTGCTTATGCATCCTCGTCTGTCACACTGTTAGTAGTGTGTGGTGCGCATGCGACTGTCTGTCACCTGTAGTAGCGTGTGTGGCGCATGCGATCTGTCCGGTCCCGCTGTAGTAGGTATGCATGCGCATGTGCATGCGATCCGGTCTGATCCGTTGTATAAGTAGCGTGTGATGCGCATGCGAATGCGACCTGTATGTCGCTTGTAGTAGCGTGCGATGACGCATGCGCATGAATCAGTCGTTGCTGTGTGTAGTAGCGTCGTGATGCGCATGGATCCTGTTCGTCCCGTGTATAGTGTGAGATGATCCCTGTCAAGTAGCTGTGTAGGCAGGCATGCGATCCTGTTGTCCTTGTATGTGATATACAATCCTGTTCTACCCACTGTAGTAGCGTGTGCGTGCGGCGCAGATCCTGTATGGTCCCACTGTAGTAACGGGTGCTTGTGCGTCTGGACATGCGATCGTGTGTGTTCCGCTTAGTAGCGTGGCATGAGATCCCTATCTGTCCCGCTTGTACTAGCGATGTGCGTTATGCGACTCCGTCTGTCCCGAGCTTTAGGTGCGGGTGCTGAGCGCATGCGATTCGTCTGCCATTGTGTAGTAGCGGGGTGCGTCGATGATCCTGTGTGTCCCGCTGCAGTAGCGTGTGCGTGCGCATGCGATCCTGTCTGTCCCGCTTTAGTAGCGTGTGCGTGCGCATGTGATCCTCTCTGTCCCGCTGTAGTAGTGTGTTCATGCATATGCGATCTTGTCTGTCCCGCTGTAGTAGCGTGTGCGTGCGCATGCGATCCTGTCAGTCCCGCTGTAGTAGCGTGTGCGTATGCGATCCTGTCTGTCCCGCTTTAGTAGCGTGCACGTGCGCATGCGATCCTGTCTGTCCCGCTGTAGTAGCGTGTGCGTGCGCATGCGATCCTGTCTGTCCCGCTGCAGTAG
>WSYH01001783.1:47756-106762 GCA_036426205.1 Ascaphus truei
CTGTAGTAGCGTGTGCGTGCGCATGCGATCCTGTCTGTCCCGCTGTAGTTGCGTGTGCGTGCGTATGCGATCCTGTGTGTCTCTTTGTAGTAATGTGTGCATGCGATCCTCTCTGTCCCGCTGTAGTAGCGTGTGCATGTGCATGCGATCCTGTCTGTCCCGCTGTAGTAGCGTGTGCATTCGCTCCTGTGTGTCCCGCTGTAGTAGCGTGTGCATGTGCATGCGATCCTCTCTGTCCCGCTGTAGTAGCGTGTGCGTGCGCATGTGATCCTGTCTGTCCCGCTGTAACTGCTTGGGTACAAATACGCTCAAGATTAACTTCAGCTTCAGGACCCCCTGCTTCCAGAGATACTTACCTCTCGAGCGGTGCTGGTATCCTTGTGGAGTTTAAATGTCCCGGTCACGCTGGCCAATAGGAAGCTACACCATATGATGTCACGGCTTCCTATTGGCCCGCCTGACGCTAGACATTTAATCCCGCCATTATGTTAGGCACACCGTTCCCTGCCTGCACAGATGTATGTGTGTCTTTATTTATATAGCGCCATTAATGTACATTGCGCGTCACAGCAGTAATACACGTGACAATCATATAAATAACAAATAATATAAATAACAGATCATGGGAATAAGTGCTTCAGACATAAAAGTAACATTTAGGAAAAGGAGTCCCTGCTCCGAAGAGCTTACAATCTAATTTGTTGGTAGGAAAAATGTACAGAGACAGTAGGAGGGCGTTCTGGTAAGTGCGTCTGCAGGGGGCTAAGGTCGATGTATGGGTGTATAGTATCAGTCACGGAGATACTCATATGCTTCCTTAAGCAGGTGTGTTTTGAGGTGGGTCTTAAATGTGGATAGAGAGGGTGCTAGTCGGGTATCGAGGGGAAGGGCATTCCAGAGGTGTGGGGCAGTCAGTGAGAGAGGTTAAAGTTGGGAGAGGGCTTTAGATACAAAGGTGGTAGAGAGAAGACATCCTTGAGCAGAACGCAAGAGTCGGGGTGGTGCATAGCGAGAAATTAGGGCTGAGATGTAAGGAGGGGCAGGGGGGTATATAGTGAGAAATTAGGGCTGAGATGTAAGGAGGGGCTGGGGGATATATAGTGAGAAATTAAGGCTGAGATGTAAGGAGGAGCAGAAGAGTGTAAAGCCTTAAAAGTGAGGAGGAAAATTGAGTGTGTGATATGAAATTTGATAGGAAGCCGGGAGAGGGATTTCAGGAGGGGAGATGCTGAAACAGATCTAGGAAAGAGTAGAGTGATTCTGGCAGCAGCGTTTAGGATAGATTTTAGGGGAGACCGGTGAGAGGCAGGGAGGCCGGACAGCAGGAGGTTACAGTAATCGAGACGGGAGAGAATGAGGGCCTGAGTCAGCGTTTTAGCAGTCGAGCAACAGAGGAAATGGCATATCTTGATAATATTGCGGAGGGGAAAAAAACGACAGTTTGTTGCTACCTTTTGAATGTGAGAAGAGAATGTGAGAGAGGAGTCGAGTGTGACCCCAGGCAGCGTGCTTGGGCTAATGGGTGAATGATCGTACTTCCAACAGTAATGTGGAAGGAGGAAATAGGGTCAGGTTTGGGAGGAAGTATGAGGAGCTTTGTTTTTGCCATGTTAAGCGGAGGTCCATCCAGGATGATATAGCAGAGAGACATTCAGAAACTTTAGTCTGTACAACAGGTGTAAGGTCAGGGGTTGAAAAGTACATTTGTGTGTCGTCAGCATAGAGGTGATATTTGAACCCAAAAGATGTGATTAGGTCACCTAGAGAGAGTGTGTAAAGAAAAGGGGTCCAAGGACAGAGCCCTGGGGTACCCCCACAGAGAGATCGATAGAGGAGTAGGTGTTTGCAAAAGAGACACTGAAAGTTCGATGGGAGCGGTAAGAGGAGATCCAGGATAGAGCTTTGTTACGAATGCCAAGAGTATGGAGAATGTGAAGGAGAAGAGGGCGGTCCACGGTGTCAAATGCTGCAGAGAGGTCGAGTAATATGAGCAGAGTGTAATGACCTCTGTCTTTGGCAACATGGAGGTCACTAGTTATTTTACTGAGGGCTGTTTCAGTGGAGTGAGCAGTGCGGAAGCCAGATTTTAGAGGATCTAGGAGAGAATAGGTGTTGAGAAAATGGAGCAAGCGAGAGAATACAAGACGTTCAAGCAGTTTAGAGGCAAAAGGCACGAGGGAGTCAGGTCCCTAGTTAGAAAGACAGGTAGGGTCAAGCTTGCTGTTTTTGAGTAGTGGTATAACTGTTGCATGTTTAAAAGAAGAGGGAAAGGTACCAGAGAAGAGGGAGGAGTTAAAACTGTGTGTGAGCGTAGGGATTATAGTAGGAGCAATAGGTTTTAGGAGATGGGAGGGAATGGGGCCAAGAGGGCAGATAGTAGAGGGAGAAGAGGAGATCAGTAGTGACACACCCTCCTCTGAGACAGCGGATAAAGAGTCAAGGAAGGCAGGAGGAGAGTTAGGAAGAGCTGTAGGATGGGAGGAGGATACAGAGGGGATGTCCTGTCGTACTGTATGGATTCCACCATTTCCTTGTAATAGTCGACAAAGTCCTGAGGTGAGATGGAGGAAGAAGAAGAGGAAGCAGAGGGTGGTCTGAGTAAGGAGACAAAGACAGATTCAAAGAAAGAGTCAGCGCAGATATTAGACTAGTGCGTGTTGATTAGTGAAGAAAAGTGGGTTTGTTTAGCCTGAGGGCAGAGTTGAAACAGGATAGCATACATTTGTAGAGAAGGAAGTCTGCGAGAGTGTGAGATTTCCTCCAGCAGCGTTCAGAGGAACGAGTGCAGGAACGCAGCATGCGCGTGTGGGAATTTAGCCAGGGTCTGGGGTTAGAAGGGCGAGGACGGCAGAGAGAGAACGGGGCATGTAGATCAAAAGAGGAGGATAGGGCAGAGTTGTATTTCCTGACCAGGTTGTCAGGGTCTGGAGCAGAGCTGAGAGAGGAGAGCTACCAACACTCCCTTCAGAGGTAAGTATCTCTGGGAGCAGGAGTCCCCGGAGCTGCTCCCCTCTGCACAGGACCAGCAGGCTAAGGGTTAACATTTGCTTGTACTTGTGGAAAGTCAACCCCACCCACTGGAATGTTAATGAGCCAAGAGGACAAAGAACTTTGTGTTCATTGCTGCATTCATTCTGAACCCCTTCAGTGTACATCTGCGTTGCCCCCAAAGGCGGACAGCCTTTGGTGCAGCCAAGGGCTGTGAGCCGTTTGGTGACGTTGAAGCGTCTCTATTTCAATCTGAAACTCACCAGCCCTTTAATCCCCTATACCCAGTTTTCCAACTCTATCTGTCCACGAAATGCCTGTGAATTGACTGTATAATCTCCGTTTATTTAATGTAACCATGTATTGTTATAACTCTGTGCCCAGGACATACATGAAAACGAGAGGTAACTCTCACTGTATTACTTCCTGGTAACACATTTTGTAAAAATAAAATAAAAAATTAACACAGTTGAGCTCCGGAGACGGCCTGCTTCAATCCTGTAATTAAAAAAACATAACCATGATCTCCTACAAAAAAAAGAAAAACAAATGTAAACAAGATGCATGTGTCTCTAATAAAGATATTTGTGGGGAAAACCCCCCATAAAACAATGTAAAACACAATGCAGCTGCTCTGCTGCTTTACATACGCGCTTCCTGGCAATCATACAGTGTTTGGCTTCATATTGTAATATGTCTTCGGTAACCAAATGCTACGGAACGCCCTCCTGATCTGTACCTAATCTATTTTACGTTTTAAGACTGCTTGTGATACGTCATCTACAGACACACTGCGGTTTCTAGATTGTGAGCTCCTCGGGCGAGGGAGTTCCTTCCCACTATCTCAGTTGGTCTTAACTTATATGTTATCTTTGCGGCATATGTTGGTGCCATCCAAATAATAATGAATATAAATAATAACCCTCTCCTTAGTTCTAATCACAGCTACGCTCATTAAAGAGGCAATCCGAGGCGGCAGATTTTTTTGCGAATGTATTTCTTTTTTTATATTTAGGGTTGAAGCAGGACATCTCTGGAGCTGAACCCCCGTTAATTTCAGCTCTGGGGACCCCGATTCCGGAAATACTTGCCTGCGAATTAGGTGCCGGTAGCTGCTTACCTTTGCTGCCATTGTTCACAATATGGCCGCTGTTCAGAGATCTCAGGCCCTGCGGGCCAATAGGAAGTCGTGATGTCATCAGTGAGGCTTCCTATTGGCCCATGTGACGCGGGAGCTTTAAACTTTAAAGCTCTGCTAGCTGAGCCGGGGCAGCTACCGGCACCTACTGCAGAGGTAAGTGTCTCCGGATGTAGGGGGTCCCCCGAGCTGAAATCAATGGGGTTCAGGCCCAGAGACCCCCTGATTCAATTCTATATATAAAAAAATTATTTTTAATTCAGCATCTTGGATTGCTCCTTTAAAGTTCATTATTAACTTAATAAGATAGACACACATTCTGTTGTGTGACAGATATAGTTACATAAAAAGAAAAAGAACGATTCCTGCCAATTAGGCTAAGATAAAATAATATTCTCATGAAAAAGGGTATTTGGTTAAACCCTTTGGCCAAAGCGTTTGTAACCCTGCATGCCACGTCAAGGCAACCCGTTTTATGCAGGTACCTACACTATACTGTATATACATGTAATAATTGTCCCATGGACTAGTGAAAAAAGTGTTAAAGCCCTGAAGGGGTTAAATAAAGCATGAGCTTAAGTGAGTAGTGCAATTAAAATCTGGCTAAAGCCAGTATCATACTTACCTTTGCTATAAAGGTAATCAGGGTGCACAAATTCCCTGGTGTGAATATAATACAACTTACACATATACATCTCTCTGTCAGCCTTACACATTCACCTACCATTCAATGGAGGGCGATGTCCAGACTGACACTGGGGTGTAATATACCTGCACTAATTGGAGAATTGGTAGGGGCTCAGTAACTGCTATGTAAAGCAGATGAGCCAATAAACCTACCCCTATGACGTTTCAGAGATACTAAATTTAAAATGCCCTATGGGAGTATGCAGCAAGGAAAAGGGAATTGCCTAATATAGTGAGAAACTGTACATAATACCAGCGCTCCTCCCTATAGAAGTTTGCTGCAGGTAAAAAGATAGGCCTTACATATAGAAAAACAAAAAGAACGATTCCTGCGTCCTACCAATTAGGCTAAAATAATAATATTTCTCATGAAAAAGGGGCCAAAGGGTTTAACCAAATACCCTTTTTCATGAGAATATTATTTTATTTTAGCCTAATTGGTAGGAGCGCAGGAATCGTTTTTTTTGTTTTTCTATATGTAAGGCCGATCTTTTTACCTGCAGCAAACTTCTATAGGGAGGAGCGCGGTATTATGTACAGTTTCTCTCAGATATAGTTACATAGTAGCTGATGTTAGAAAGAGACATTCGTCCATTAACGTCAACCTGTGTTACATTTAGATGGTAGAGATGTTATCCTATATCTATACTTACTTATTGATCCAGAGGAAGGCAAACAATAACCCCAGTGACACATCATCCAATGATATCTTATAAGGGGAAAAATAAATTCTTTCCTGACTCCAAGAATTGGCAATCTGATTAATCCCTGGATCAACATCCTTCCCATGTTTACTTATTTGGTATAACCCTGTATACCTTTCCTTTCTAAAAAGATGTCCAACCTTTTCTTAAAGACATCTATTGTTTAAAGGAGTTATAAGCAGTGTTCGACAAACCTATACATTTGCACGCCCCGGGCGAGTGGATTTAACATCGTGGCGAGCTCCTATTGGCCCAAGCAGCACACGTGTGGTACTAGGTGGCGAGTAGTTTTTTTTGTTTGGCGAGTAGATTTGTTGGTGATTTGTCGACCACTGGATAAGTGTTGATGGGACTTGGCCCCTGATGAGTTGGTGTGAGGGTCCACAGTTTTCTCTCTCTCCTCTTCTCCCTCTCTACCTTGCCCTCCCCCTAGATTTTTATTTGTATTAACTAGAGTGTTGATGTCATGAAGTTACAGCAGGAAAACGTGAAAAGTCCTATTTAAAAAATAAAAAAAAATCAGTTCTGTAGTATTCGATAATACTGTCTGCATTTTTTAAAACTCCTAATGCAATTTTGAAAGATTTTTTTCATGTACTAATAATCATCCTTTGTTTGCAATAGCAACCATCTAGAAAGTCATATCCACTTCCTCTTTTGAAACAGGCTCTCACACACCGTTTTGAGCTCTGCCCATTGGCAACAAAGTATCACAAACAGATCTGTTGCTGTGTTCTAAACAGCAGACTGTCTATTGCTCTGGATTCTGGAAGCTGTAACAATTATGTGTTGTACTTAGTAATATAATGTTACATTGTAGCTGCAGCATTTCACAGACTGCAGCATAGTCAGAAGGCGGCCATTTCGTTAGGCACACAATCAGTATTTTGACTTGTATGTGTCCGGTATTTTCCTCCCTGGACATAGTGACCTGACGCACCTTTCACCATTGAGTCCAGTATTTTTGGAGACGCGACCTGGCAACCCTAAGCACAGGTAGTGTCATCGTAAGCCGGACTGGAGTTGGCAAACCCTGCAATATTAGATGGTTCATGAAGATCTTTTTTGTTTCTTTGTTTCTGTTATTAGTTTTCAAACTGTTTCTTTAACGGTGAAAGCCTTTTGTGAATACTTATTCCTCTTGAATTTGACTTGTTTTCTTGAATGGAAGGAACAGAATATGCCTTTAGAAGTACAGTAGGTTATATTAATATCATCATCATCGTCGTTTAGTTTTTAAGTAAATACAGACCCCCACTTAAATAGGCATCACAATACTGTGAAGTCAGTGTGAGAACTACAATTAAATACAATTATTTTATTACATAGACAGACAAGAAAAGTCAGAGTTACACTGTAATAATAAATGGTTGCATTCAATTTAACAAAGGGTATACACATTCAGTTTACAGATATTTCATGGACAGTCAGACATGATTATGGGCATAAGCAACATTTACAGACGGGGTTAAAATGGTGTTAGAAGAGGTAGGAGAGATCTTCAGTGTGTTAGAAGAGGTAGGAGAGATCTTCAATGTGTTAGAAGAGGTATGCGAGATCTTCAATGTGTTAGAAGAGGTAGGAGAGATTTTCAATGTGTTAGAAGAGGTAGGAGAGATCTTCAATGTGTTAGAAGAGGTATGAGAGATCTTCAATGTGTTAGAAGAGGTAGGAGAGATTTTCAATGTGTTAGAAGTGGCCCTGCCTCAAGGTGCTTACAATCTATAGGCAGGGTAAGGTGACATTGGGTACAGGTAATAAGAGGGTTAGTGAGTATCAGAAGCAATAGAGCAGCTGTAACATTATTGAACATCAGCTAACGGTGACACCCTTTGGCTACCGCCTTAGGTTGTTATGTCCCAGAGATTCTTTGTGGAAATGAATTTGGTAGTATTTGACCATTTTAAAGTTTCTGTTATTAAAACTGAAAAAGATTATAATCGGCATTGGATTTTGATTGTAGCTGAATATAAAGAAAATCCCGTGTTATTATTAGTACGCAAATAACAAGACTCCGAATGTTTATTTTGGGGTTTAAATCACAGCTAAAATGCAGTCTAATATTACTCCCTTTCCTCATGCTTTGCTAGTAATTGGTGGAGATTTTAACGAACCTCCAGACGAGTGGATAGATTAATGACCTAATAATTGACCCTTACATCCCGTATTTTAGGTTGGCAGACTTGTTCCAGCTCTTGCCATGGGAGACATGTCTGTTTAAATAAAAATGTTTGCCCACCGTGCCCCTCTCTCTTCGTCATCAGGATCATAGTTTCTAATGCTAGATTTGGGTTCAGAGACGCTTTGTTTTAGTGGCTTTGGCCACACGGGCATTCAAATAATTACCTGGACTCACTGTCACAAGTTGAAAACGTCTTAACGGGTATAAACTCAATATACTTAAGACGATGGACGAGTTACATAATTATCTATGATTCCATTCAAATTACCACAATCGTGGGATGGGAATTTCCCATTGTGTGTTGTAGCCAAATATTGTGTATCTTTTTAGATTTGAAGACGGGAGGATTTTTATTAAGTTTGCCATAAGTTGCACCATTTTGTAACATCGACAAAAGTTTATAATTAATTTTATATTTTGTGCATTTACATTCTTGACCTTAGATTGTGTGTGTGGATGTGTGTCTATATATATATATATATATATATATATATATAGATATTGTATTACAGGGATTCAAGTATTTTAGTGTTCTGGCAAAAAATAAAAAATGTCATTCCCAAATCTATGCAGGCCCAGAATAGAGAGCAAAGAAAAACTCAATTAGTGTGAGAGTGACAGAGAGCAGTTAATGTGTACTGTGGAGCATACCCCCATCTCTCAGCAGCTTCCAGTTAGTGTGTACTGTGGAGCATACCCCCTCTCCTCAGCAGCTTCCAGTCATGTGATGTGAAAATTCAGACACCCTCCCCCGAGCAGCAGTCATGTGATCCAGGAGTTCAGGCCCCTCCCCTGAGGATCTCCTTGCCATGTGACCCGAGAAGCTCTGGCATCTTCTCCTAAGGTACACTTTCACCCTGTCTCGAGTTCCCATTCTGTGACACATTTACAAATGAAAAACCAACAAAAACATTTTTTTTTTTTAAATTTAATCCAACACAAGATGCAGCAGACCACAAATCAGAGAATACAGTCTGTTTTATTTCTAACAAACGTCTTTATTCCTAAAAGCAGAATTACTGAAACATGACACCAGCCTTATAACATGGAGATGTTCTCTTTCCTTCAATATCAAAAACACTGCCGGGACACTTGGGCTGCGTTTGATACAGGCGCTTTTACCAATTCGAGAGATATCTCCAGAAGGGGGAAGGGGAGGGAAAGGCAGCTATACAGTATAAGAGTCCCCAGAACTGGCACAAAGTTCCATCCCTCCATCCAGGGGTTCAAAAAGAAAGAGCGTTGTTTCCCCCCCCCCCCCCCAATCAGCTCCCACAGAGTGAATCGTAGCGGAAAAGTGAAACACCTTATATATTTACATCTTTCCTGGGAGAAACGTTAGCACTTTGTGAGATGACATTGTATAAAGACGCGCACGCGCACGCTGGCAATGTGAACAAGTGCAAAAATATTTTCCAAAGAAACAAGAGAATTTATATAAATAGGAATTCTTCCATTGCTCCTAAATACCCCCTCCCCCCAAAAAGAGTGTTAAACGCAGTTACCCCAGTGTGAACATGCTCCCACTTTTTTTGTTAATGTATGCACACAAAACCTTCTGGAATGTATATATAGTTTTTCTAAATCGGGGATGTATGTGTTTACAAACCGAATCTAAGAAAGAAGAACTCCTAACCAGTTTTTTCTATGACCGGCTCCACAGAAGGGTCAGTGTTAGAATGATAAAAGATACCTTTCCCCGTACACAGTTAAAGGCGATTTTCAGGCATGGTTGGCCAATACATCCTCCACGTAGAACAATGAGTGTGCTACACTGTATAAAAAGATACCAAACCTCTCCCAACAGAGAATGTAACATACGGAATGTAGCCCAGTCCTTCCGGCCTGTGAGACCAGGGGAGGTCTCCCTTCCCCTACGAGGAGATTGGTATTGGAGGAGGCTAGTGCATTAAGGAGGCCGGGAAGCCTCCACTGATGCTTGAGGGCCCATGCCATCAAGTTAAAGACGCAGCACAGTGAATTCTGACTTCATATAGCTTTGGGCTGTTCCCCATTGGATGGCAGGGGTCCAAGTTCTGCCCCCTCACAGCTCATCGTGCTTGGCGGCACCCGGCATGGAGCTGGGTTTGATGAACACTCCCTCCATTGCCTTCCAATAGTTGTTGGCATTGGGGTTGGTCATGCCGTGTACCTCTCGCTGCCCTCGGATCGGGTGGCTGTACTGCTCGCCTGTAATAGTCAAGAAGACGTTGGTTCCAATGTGCTTGAAGCGTACTGCGTCCTCGCGGTCCCACAGTGCGTCGCTGCACTGCACTATCCAAGCGTCCAGCTCGTCTCCTTCTCCGGCGTCCCCAAAGGCGCTTACTTCCTGTCAACAAGAGCGGGAAGAGTTGAGCGTTTTGGAGAAGTCAAATACATTGATGGGCAACGCGCAATAAAACAAAAATGGCTGCCATGTCTCAGCGACGCCGGTGATCCCTGCAGACGGCAACGGCTGATGCACGATTTCCCGAGAGATATAGAACTAGATGGGTTTGCACCAGAGGTAAAATTTGCAAGGTTTGTGTGCGTGAAAAATGTCACAAATATGACAAGTTTCACACAACAAAATTTGGCTAGATTTGAAAGTCAGTGAGCAGGGTCACGTGGGATAGATAGAGAGATAGATATAGATAGAGAGATAGATATAGATAGAGAGATAGATATAGATAGAGAGATAGATATAGATAGAGAGATAGCTATAGATCGAGAGATAGATATAGATAGAGAGATAGATAGAGATAGATACACACACACACACACCCACACCCCAACCCCCCCCCCCCCCCCCGTCCCCGTCTGGGCAACATAACATGGGCATTTTTGTAAGAACAGGACAGAGAACACGGTGAAACATGCAGTACAGAACATTTGAAGGTATTTGCACATCTTTAGGTACAAACGATTGTGTAGAGAGGGGGGAGGGGGGGGGGGGACAACTCCAGTACTGAAGGGCCACCAACAGGTCGGGGTTTAAGGGTATCCCTGCTTCAGCATAGGTCGTTAACTGAGCCACTGATTGAGAAACCTGTGCTGAAGAAGGGATATCCTTAAAATCTGACCTGGTGAAGACCCCTGAGGACTAGAGTTGCCCCCCCTGTTGTAGAAGATATTCTCTGTTTGCTTTTTCATGATGCTTGGTCTCGTCAGGCCCAAAAATGAAATGCTACTAAACATACCTTAAAATTATAAAAGTGTTATACCTTAAAATCAGCGGTGTTCAACTCCAGTCCTCAAGCACCCCCAACAGGTCAGGTTTTCAGGATATCCCAGCTCAGCACAGGTGGCTGAATCAGTCCCTGCACCAGCAAAGGTGGCTCAGTCAAAGACAGCCTCTGAGCCACCTGTGCTGAAGCTGGGATATTCTGAAAACCTGACCCGTTGGGGGAGGGGGCTTGAGGTTCTGGAGTTCAGCCCCCATGCCTTAAAATGATAACGTGCTGTGCCTTCTCTACCATTTAAAACACGCCTGCGCGCTTTCACATCACCGCAATCCCCACTCAGGGGTACCATCCGTCAGCTACGCTGAACCAACGTTTACATCGGTGAATAATGTGGAACATGCATTCATTCTGTGGACACAAAACTACTTGGAGGTCCAGTTTAAAAAAGGACACACCACAAAAGGTCAGTGATCTAAAAAAAAAGTATATTATACATTATTCTGGAGCCAAAGCGTTCACGCTGAGTACAGTATGGCCAGACAGCTTAACTAGTTCCTTTTACAAGCACCACAAGTTTTGTCTTTTCTTCACTTTATTGGAAAGCAGCAGATATACAAAGTTACTCGCAGATGGTGGTGTAGTGAGAGGTGAGAGGAGAGTGATGGTGCTTATAGTGGGGGGGAAAAGTAAAAAACGATACCCTTACCAAGAGGTGGAAGGCATGAGCTGTGCTTACTTAGCCTGCTGAGGTAGAAAAAAAGAAAATAGAGGGTGTCTCACAGGAAGAGAGACTGGGCGGAGGAAACTGTGAATACAGGCAGGGGGCAATGGTACAGTCCACTATGCCAGGGGAATTAAGGGGGTTGTCATAGCAACCAACTCCAGCAAGCTAGGTGATAGAGAAAATATCTAAAAGTATCCATTTCCACCTGCACTGGGAATTATAAGGGCAGGGAAAGTACTTCTAAATAAAGGGCTAGCAGGCAGAGCTGCAAAGAAGGGGGGGGGGGGGGGTTCTTTCCTTTATCAGGAAGCGGACGCAGTCTGTTACTGGCGTGGGCACCTCGGATGTATGCCAACAGCTACTGACGATACGGGGTCAGGCTAGATGGCGCTGCCAGCGAGGGGAACGCCGATAAGTGCGGCCAGGCCATCCGCCTGACACTGTGACACGGGGAGGAGAATTTGCACAGCACATCCTTCTCCTCCCACTCTCTAACACCATGGTACTGCAGGGCGGGAAGGGTGCAGGAGGACTGCCCCACTGCCAGGAACGGGGGGTGGGTGCAGGAATGGGCTAGAGAAAGTGCTCTAGACGTACCCCACATGCCAGATTGGGGGAAGTGGGTGGATCAGAGTGTGCGACTAGAAAGTGTGTAGTAGGACTGCCTACCTGCCAGCGGTGGAGTTTTATATGAGGAACGTGAAGCGGTTACAGGAAAAGAGCAGATTACCGGTATTGGACAAAACAAATAAGTGTCCCAGTAAAATGCAGCGGCAGGAAGCATATGTTAAACTGAATACTCATTTTAAATGATCTTAACACACAAGACCGTATTGGCTCTTATGCCGAGGGGAAATATATACACACACACACCTTCCTAAGTAAAGCATTTACTGACGAGTGCAACTAGGTAGATAATAAAAGCAGATCCAGATCGCCAGGAGGAAAAAAAAGGAGAGCGCTTCAAAGGTAAGTTGTTCAACATATGGTGGTATAAATCTATATAATATATATATTTCTCTCTATCTCTGTCCATGTATGTTTGTACACACCTCTGATGAAGGAATCTTGAGAGGTTCCGAAGCATTGAATTTTTTTTTTGTAATGTATGTCCTAACAGGATTATCTATCTCTGCTCCCCCTGTTCTCCTCTTTCTCCTACTGTAGCTCTCTGGACTTCTCCCTGGTAATTCTGGACATGTATGTGTATACCGGTATTACTGTAGCTCTCTGGACATATATGTATCAGGTATTACCTCTCTGGGCGTGTATGTGTATACCGGTATTGCCTCACTGGACATGTATGTGTATACCAATATTACCTCTCTGGGCGTGTATGTGAATACCGGTATTACCTCTCTGGGCGTGTATGTGTATACCGGTATTACCTCTCTGGGCGTGTATGTGTATACCAGTATTACCTCTCTGGGCGTGTATGTGTATACCGGTATTACCTCTCTGGGTGTATGTGTATACCGGTATTACCTCTCTGGACATGTATGTGTATACCGGTATTACCTCTCTGGGCATGTATGTGTATACCGGTATTACCTCTCTGGGCGTGTATGTGTATACCGGTATTACCTCTCTGGACGTGTATGTGTATACCGGTATTACCTCTCTGGGCGTGTATGTGTATACCGGTATTACCTCTCTGGGCGTGTATGTGTATACCAGTATTACCTCTCTGGGCGTGTATGTGAATACCGGTATTACCTCTCTGGGCGTGTATGTGTCCGGTATTACCTCTCTGGGCGTGTATGTGTCCGGTATTACCTCTCTGGACATGTATCTGTATACCGGTATTACCTCTCTGGGTGTGTATGTGTATACCGGTATTACCTCTCTGGGTGTGTATGTGTATACCGGTATTACCTCTCTGGGTGTGTATCTGTATACCGGTATTATCTCTCTGGGTGTGTATCTGTATACCGGTATTACCTCTCTGGGTGTGTATCTGTATACCGGTATTACCTCTCTGGACGTGTATGTGAATACGGTATTACCTCTCTGGACATAGTGACCTGACCGGCTTGGGGGGCACAGGATTTCCCTGAGCAGGGCTGTTGCTATGGAGCTGGGCGGCTTCCTCCATCCTGATTGGCTGCTGCTGGGTAATGCAGCCAATCTGCAGGAGGTGTCAGGAGCCTGGGGGTGGGGCCAAAGAGAGGAGGAAACAGCGTGGAGTGGAAAGAGTTGCGAGTGTGTGTGTCGAGCGTGTCGCACCTTTCACTACTGTGTCCTGTATTTTTGGAGAAGCCACCTGTCAACCCTACGGGTCAGAGAACATTTTCTTAAGTCCTTACTGTCCGTTCTTATGTTCATGGAGATTGTGCGTTCCAACACAATAATATTATTACTGTAAGTCAGCTGCGTTAGCATCAGGTTACAGGATGAAGTAGGTTTGCTCCTACGAAACGCGTTGGATGTTTTTTGTTTATGCCAGTTTCATCTTCTGTAAGTGTATCTGTTATTGTGGCTTCTGAGCAGTTTTGCTTTATCTGTGCAGAAATTAGTGGCTTTGTTTGAACGTTATTATCCTTGCACTTTAATTAGTGCGTTAGTGTGACGCCCTGCAGCATTGCCCTCTGCTTATACGGTAAGCTCTGCTACTAGCCAGTATAGAAGGACTTTTCCGTGCCGTTTGTAATGGTAACTGTGCCATCGGGACTATTTTGTCATCTGACAGAACAACTGCTGTAAACATCAACTAGCTATTCACCTGTGCAGGTGTGGATCTGAGCCGCTATTCACCTGTGCAGGTGTGGATCTGAGCCGCTATTCACCTGTGCAGGTGTGGATCTGAGCCGCTATTCACCTGTGCAGGTGTGTGATCTGATGCCGCTATCATCACTGTGCAGGTGTGGATCTGAGCCGCTATTCACCTGTGCAGGTGGGGATCTGAGCCGCTATTCACCTGTGCAGGTGTGGATCTGAGCCTTATTTCACCGTCAGTGTGGACCTGAGCCGCTATTCACCTGTGCAGGTGTTATCTGAGCCGCTATTCACCTGTGGTCAGGTGTGGATCTGAGCCGCTATTCACCTGTGTCAGGTGTGGACTTGAACCGCTATTCACCTGTGCAGGTGTGGATCTGAGCCGCTATTCACCTGTGCAGGTGTGGATCTGAGCCGCTATTCACCTGTGCAGGTGTGGATCTGAGCCGCTATTCACCTGTGCAGGTGTGGATCTGAGCCGCTATTCACCTGAAGGTGGATCTGAGCCTCTAGTCCACCTGTACAGGTGTGGATCTGAGCCGCTATTCACCTGTGCAGGTGTGGATCTGAGCCGCTATTCACCTGTGCAGGTGTGGATCTGAGCCGCCATTCACCCCGCGGCGTGAGCTGTGTGCCGGTGATCAGTGCGTGCTCCCCCACTGCGCTACAGGTCTCTATATTGCTGTGCGAGCCTTCACCAGTTACTTGTATTACTCCCGGGACCCTGTGGACGCTTTGATCCTCTTCTCCTGCGGTTCCGGAGCTGGGACGGTGTCTGCACGACATCTGGAGGAAAAGACCGATCTACATCCGAGCCAGCAGCTTACTCCGGTGTCCATCTGTGCGGCTGCATTGCCTGTCTGTGGTACCATGCTGGTTTATGCATGAAATGCTTTTAAGTATTATCTGTCCAATACGTGCGTTACTTACCTCCACCTTTTTCACTAATATTTACTACACTGAGCTGTGCGCTCTTCTTGTTTTTTTCTGGTTTAGTTCCTGTGATGTGAGCCGTCCCATCTGATCAGCAGCCAGCTCCGTTTATATTTCCGTCATTAAGGTCATGTGTTCTTTTTTGTGGTTTATGTTTTCACACTTTTCACATTTATTATTGATTTGTTATTCACAATTTTTAGTGAGCAATTTTATATTATATCTGTACAGGAGAATGTGTGAGATTTGGGCGATATGAATCCAAAACTTCTGAGAACTTAAAATACACTCCCAATGTGACAGGTGTAGGCCCATACTCACTAAGTGGAACTAGGGGTCTTCGGGCAGAGCACCGCTTACCAAATATGGCCCACACTCCCAATGAGAAAGATCTACTCCCATCCCAATAAGAGACTTCATAGGCCTGATGTCGTAAATCTTACCTTAGCTTGTCATCTAAATCCAAACTCTCAGGACATTTGCGTCCAGTCGTAGTTCCCCACAGCAGCCCATGAGCACTCAGGAATTTGCAGTCCTGCTTCTGGACATCCCCCAAAAAAACGGACTACCGACCCCAGGATGCTCAGAGACGGGAGTTTACAAACCAGGCCCGGCTACGCTGCGGAGAGGATTTGGAGTTAGGTGAGACGTATGTAGACATTTGTAACTGGAAGAATAGGAGCATAGAGTGGGGGTGTGGTAAACAAAAATAGATTTTATCTTTAATATAGACTAGGAAATTTGCGGTAGGAAAGGGATCATTGTCTTTTTTCCGTTTAATGACCCCGGGATCTTCACACACACGGGGAAATTCGCCTTTCTGGTTGTAGCGGTGACAGACGGGTAGGGACGTTCCCTGAGCTCTGGCGTGGCGTATGTTTCGTCACGGTAAGGATCCTCACACTGAGCAGGATACTCCAGTCGGCGCGTGCGGTTCTTGCCAGACTTCCATGGTAGCTGAACGCGGTCACCCATTGTGCAGGCCCAGAGAGGGTGGGAGGCCAGGCAGCCCTCCTCGTGCATGGTGAGAGGCTGCAGGGTGATGGGCCACTGCAGCTTGACATTGGGCGCCATGAACTCGGCCATCTTCTGGTTGTAGATGTCAGCAAACGGTTGGGATATGAAGCCCAACTTTCCGGCCAGGTTCTTCTCCGTCTTGTACTTGAAAAGCATCAGGGACACAGCGTTCTCAATCAGACACTCCACCACCTCCTCGCGCGTGTACTGGCGGCCGATCCCATACGACGCCATCGTGCGTAGGGTGGAGTCCGAGTGGAAATTCCTGGGCAGGGACAGCCACCTGGAGATAGCTTCATATTCATTAATGCACGGCTGGGGGAACCGAAAAAGGGAGAAGAGAAGACAGATGTTTAGTGACGCGGGGTCTTGTAGCCCAACCGGGGGATGTCGCAGGCGTCAAATTATTTGCTGCGAGTGTGGCGAAAATGGGGGTAATCAGCGCATTAATAAAGGCAGTGGGCTCGGCTGGTTACCCCTATTTCGTATTGGGGATGAAGGGGTTAATTTGATATGCTGTTCCCATGTACCATTGTCCCCTATATGCATTGTTGTCCACTTTTTGCAGGCTAGTCACTACCTGCAGTGCTGAATAACAAGAGCCGTTCCATTAAGACTGCTAATTTAGGAACGGAGTGAGCCAGCACCCTGATATTTGGTGTGCAGCCTCAGTGTAACCCCCCAAGAACACACATATTAAAAATATAACTTTGTCATAAGGGAAACATATATTTTTGATAAAGTGCCTTTCTGTTGCAGTTTTAAAATGTACTGTCAGGATGCTATTTTTTCTACCTGCCTTTGTAATGCATTAAGGAACAAATGTTATGCATCCATGGACCCCCTGTTGGGAGATGCGATGCGTCTAGGGACGTGTGAGGGGGATGAAAGACCCCAGAGCCTTAAAGTGTCACTTAATCAGGATGTTTCTGAGTAGCAGATCCTGTTACTGATCCTGGATATTTCACAACTTGGGACCAAACTCCAGACATTGCGTCCCCAGAAATGAGTGGCCCCTTTTTACTTAGCAGTGCTACCACGCTGCTTACTGAGCATGCTCAGAGTTACCTGGGCTGGCTGTAGGATTTGCTTATGTGACATGGCAGGTTCTGATAGGAGGAAGATAATTCCTTGCCAATGGGATGAGGCTAATGTAAACCCCACAGGCCCTTATCCTTAAAAAGGCCTGTACCCCTCATTCCTGAGCTGCTGTTGTTGCTGTTGCTGTTGTTTTTGCTGTTGTTGCTGTTGTTACCTGATTTCTTCAAGCGGATAAGATCTAAGTACAGCGGCTACGATTCCAGAACGCAAGGGGTGAAAAACATCGCAACAAGGAAACTTGCCCTGCTTCAGGATTTCGTTAGCCCTGGGGATCCAGAACGAACCCCAAAGAACCAGAAAAGACTTTGCACATTCACAGAAGGATTGGACTGGCTATTTATTTGGCAATTTGCAAAAGGACTACATTTTACAAAGACAATCTTCTGGTGCTTTGCACCTTTCTGGACATTATCCTCTGTTCCTCTACCCGCAAGTGCAATTATTAAGTTTATTCTGCAGTTGTCGTGTGTTTGCCTATCAAGGGAATAAATCTCAGTTTATTTTGCTCAACCTGTTCTGCTCAATCAGGATCCACGAAATATAAATGTGTTATTAAGTGCGTCTCCCGTCACAGCGAGTCTCACTGATTGTTAGCGACAGTATGCGGCAGACTTTAATGGGGTCTCATTGATTAAAAAAATGAAACTCTGTACTCTGCTATTAAAATGCTACTTTTAAAATCTAGAAACCAAAAATCTCACTCATTTTAGCCCATGGCGATAGAGATCTAATTCGTGCGATGGCGCCCGGTAAAATGAAGTGGGTGAGTAGTATGGACGCAATGAAAATTTGTATTGGACGCTGTAACAGGGACTTATCCCGGTTTAAATATAGCAGCCTCAGAGCGCTGAGACTCCAGCAGAGAGATATTTAATTGCCGCCACTCAATTAGCTAGTCTTCACCTGGACTAATGAGAGCTATGTAAAAATCCTCATGTGAGACACAGGAGAGAGATTCCTTAGCTCACATTTGGGCTGACATAAGGAGAAGGAGGGCAGACCAGAGATTTCCTTAGCCCACAACTGGGCTGACCTGAGGAAAAGATGATGTCTTGATGCACACAGAAGGACTGTATGCTGACAGCAAGACAAGGGGACAAGACCTCAATACCTGGACAAATCCTCAAGGGCCACCAACAGACCAGGATTTATAGATAGCTCTGCTTCAGCACAGGTGGCTCAATCAGTGGCTCAGTCAAAGACTGAGCTACCTATGCTGAAGCAGGGCTATCCATAAAAGCTGGTCTGTTGGTGGCCCTTTGGGACTGAGTTAGAGACCCCTGATATACACTGATACAGAAGTAGTGCAGTGCCTGAAAGCTACGATTGACATTATTTAGTTCGCTCCTTCCCCCCACCATACCCCCCACCCCCCACACTCCCAGCCACATTACACGTGCACACTGTGGCCATACATACACTCGGGCAGCCTGTAAGAGGCGTGTCAGTGGGTTCTGGGGCGCTGGCAATCTGTTTTTGCAAGACACAGGGAGTTGAAAAGCTACCTTTCGGATTATGGGTGCTAATCCTTTCCTCCTTGGCGCCTTCACCGCTTGCTTTGGGGCTTTGGGTGGGAAAGATTCTGTGCGTTGCAGCTTTTGCTTCGGTTTTGGTGGGTGAGGTAAATGGGGAGGGGGCTGTGATTTTAGCTTGGCTAGTGGCTGTTCCTGAGGGGCCAACTTTGGTTTGGTTTTGGGGGGGGGAACAAGGTTCCTCTTCTGTGTGGTCTTAGTTGAGGGAACAGGTTGCATCTTTATCATGGGTTTCAGTTGTGATAGGAGTTGAGTCTTTGGCTCGGGTCTGTTTGCAGAGTCCAGGTTTTTCTTGGGTCTGTTTGTTGAGTCCAGGCTGGGCTTGGATCTGTTTGTAGAGTCCAGGTTGGGCTTGGATCTGTTTGCAGTGTCCAGGTTGGGCTTGGGTGCACACACAGACAGCGCTATTGGTTTGAGCTGGCTCTTTGAATCTGCTTTTGCAGCAGCAATGGAAGGCAAGGCTATTTCCGAGTCAGAGTGTGATAATTTGCATGGATCTTTCACAGGTGCCACGTACCGACTGCCACATTCTCTCATATTTCTTGGAGTAGAAGCCTCTTGTTTCTGAGTTGGCTTCTTCAGATTAACCAGAGATGGAATGTTCTTACGTGCTCTGCGTTGCTGTACACCAGACACGGTTTCTTTCGGCACCGATTTGCCACCGGGTGGCTTTGCCCGATGCTCTGGTGCCGCTGAGATAGGTCTGCTTTTGCTAAGTAGACAATGTGCAGACTTCTTTTTAGTAGCCTTTTTGAATGCTGCATCTGGCTGGACTGTGGACTGAGTCGGAGTCGTAGCTGAGGACTGTGATGGAGTCGCGTCAGTAAGAGTCCCGGAGGGGCCCCCAGTGGCATGTAAAGTGTGATAGAGGGGGTTGTCAATGCTGGACTGCTTGAATAAACTAGAAGCTGTAGATGTCTCCAAGGAGGACCTGTCCATACTGTGTGGCATCATTAACTGGTAAACTGCTTTGTCCACAACCTTGTGCAGAGCAGCGAAAACTTTCTTCTCTTCCAGGAAGTCGAAGAGGTGGTTGTAGCGGTCGCTGGACGAGGAGATATGGGTGCGAGGGGAAGTAGGCTGACTCACCGAGGCCAGGAATTCTGACTCACCTTGGCTGGCAAAAAGAGACGAACAGATGCTGCTTTTTTTCTGGATACCTGAGACCCCTCTCCCAGCCCCTCGCAGTAAGGGATCGGGTAAGCTGGGGGAACTGGAGGCCTTTTCATGCATGGAAGATGGAGACAGCGCGCTCTCCCAATCCGACTTCTTCTTCGTGGAATCTGATGCATTTGAGGGGAATGAGAGTTTCTGGGGGGAAAAACCCACGATAGGTTAGAAAAAACTTAGCAATTCGTTTCTGCCCCAGAGAGAGATGTGGGATTTTAACTATGTGCTGAAAAGGAAAGGTCGCAGAGCTAGATACAGCTCAACCCCGTTATACCGCGATCCGTTACAACGCGAATCCGCTTATAACGCGATGTGAGCGTGGCTCCTAATTTTCGTATTTATGAATACTTTACAACACGATTATTGGCGTCTTAAATACTTTATTGTACAATGCATACAATTGCACATTATTTCTAACGCGATCCGCATATAACGCGATGTGATTCTTTGGACCCCAAGCACAGCGTTATAAGGGGGTTGAGCTGTATTTAAAGGGTCATTTGTAAAAGTACAGCAGCTGGTGCTGCTGAGTATCTAGCGCTCAGTTTATTTGTCAGTATCACACAGCATCTGGTATTTAGTGTGCGACAGCCACATCTGTCTAGGACTGAGATGTGGGATGGGCAGCAGTAAAAAGGCTTTTCAGTGGATTTGTAAGTCTGTATATTTGTATTTATACAGTGCCACCAATGTACTCAGTGCTCTACAAACTTGACGATACATCACAGGGAACTATAATACAATAAGTGCAACAAACATAAAATCGGACAATTGGAAAATAAATTCCTACCTCGATGGTTGGTAATTGTGACTGTGGGTACGGGACAGTAGCCATGAGTCTCGGCCAGGGGTCTCCAAACTCAGACCACAAGGGCCGCCACCAGGACGGCTTTTATGGATATCCCTGTTTCAAAGACTGAGCCACTGATTGAGCCACCTGTGCTGAAACAGGGACCTCCATAAAAGCCGGCCTGGGGGGGCCTTTGGAGACCCCTGGTCTAGGCTATTGAAATGCTTCACGCAGAAGGTTTGTGTTTAGGTTTGTCTTAAAAGTGGGGAAAGAAGGTGCTTGGCATATGCTGTGGGCGAGGGAGTTCCACAGGTAAGGGTCAGTGAGGGGAAAAAGAAGGTTTAAGGCAAGAGAGCAGTAGAGGTGAAAGGGGTGGAAAGGAGACAGCTATGAGCTGAGCGCAGGAGACAAGCAGGGGCGTAGCGAGAGATCAAAGCTGATCTGTATGGAGGAGCAGGTGAGTAGAGAGTCTTGAAGGGGATAAGGAGAACTTTGTAGGGGATCCGGAGCTTGATGGAAAGTCAGGAGAGGGGTTTAAGAAGGAGATGAGCAGACAGTGTTCTGCAAGCAAGTAGAATGATTCTAACTGCAGAATTTTAAATACATACAAATCAGAAAGTTGCGGTGCAGGGAGGTCTATTAGTAGGTGGTTACAATAATCCAGATGGGAGAGGATAAGGGCATCAATCAGACTTTTAGCACTAGAATGTCAGACGTTAGGGTGGAACTTGGCAATCCGATGGAAGTAGAAGCAACATGCTTTGGTAACAGGATACATGGAGGCTCTGTTTACTCGGAGGCAAAAAGGGACCTATTGGGACAGGTTTAGGAGGAAATATGAGGAGATCGCTCTTAGATATATTACATTTGAGGTGGTGGGGCACCATCTAGGAGGATATTATTTATAAAAATGTTTTATAAGGAAGTAAGGAGAAAGAAATAGGTGCACTCTCTGGATTTATGCAACTGCCTCAGGTGCACAGTGACCATCCCCTGCTGGGGGGACCTATAATATAGAGCACATCTTCCTAAAACGAAAAGATCTTTGTCAAATCTTGACAAAGGTCAGTGTTTAAAATCAGAGACAGAACATAAAACACAGACAGAGCTCAGTTTTTAGCACATCCAGTGAAACTCATACACGGTACAGTGCCTAAATATATATGTATAAATATCGAGTAAAATGGTCTTTTAGTTTAACATTTTTGGCCAAAATTGTTGTAAGCCCCTGAGCCAACTGCACGGCAGACCACAATTCAGGGGTCCCTAACGCTAATATAAATTCTTAATAACCTGTGTAGTAACAGGAAGAATGATTTATAGTAAATCTGTCAATATTAGTTGCAAAGTTCTAAGTCTGATTGAAGCTTTTAATAACCTGTACATTACCAGGAAAAGCACTCTGTATTAGAGTTGTCACAACCATACTGCAAGCCAGCAAGTTCCCCTGAGTGGAAGATGCTATGGAGTGAGCCCTTAACCATTTAAATGTGGGAGGGGGTGAGCTACAATTAGGTAGGAGGTTGCCACCCTCTAATCAGCCAAGACTAGCTGGACAACAATTGTAAAACATACTGGACACCCAACAAGCTCCTATTGAACCCCCAATAGGAGCTTGTTGGGTGTCCAGTATGTTTTACAAAGGTCAGTGTGTTTGACTGAAACGTTGATCTATGTGGATTCAAATCTCTTTTTTTTTTGTATGAAGCTCTCTGGAGTGCCGGTTTAGTTTTAGGAGGTTGTGTTCTATATTACAAGGAAGTAGTACATTGAGCGATACCTCTCGTTTTGAAGTATGTCCTGGCCAGCAGGTAACCAGACACTTGGTGCTGAATTGCAGGAGTGAGGTTGGGGTTGGATTGATCTATCTGTATCATCGGCGTTGAGGTGATACTTAAAGCCAGAGGAGTTCATGAGGTCGCCAAGTGATGGTGTGCAAAGAAAGGAAGGCAGAGGACCCAGAACGGAGCCCTAAGGTAAAACCAACAGGCAGATCAACAGAGGACGAGGTCAATTAGCAAAAGAGACAGAAAAGGTACAGCGGGGGAGGTATGAAGAGCACAAGGACAAAGCTATGCCTTGGATTCCAAGAGGTAAAGAGCATCAAACGCAGCAGAGAGATCAAGTAGGGTAACCAGGCAAAAAATGACCGTGGGATTTTGCTTCATGGAGATCATTGGCTACTTTAGGAAGGACAGTCTCAGGTAAGTAAGCTGTGCAGATTGCAGAGGGTCCAGGCGGACATGGGAAATAAGTAAGGTGGCCACGCGGGAGAAGACGAGGCAAACGGCAGGAGGGAGACAGGGCAATAGTTCGTAAGGCATGTTGGGTCAAGGGTGTTGTTTTTGAGAATGGGTGCGTAAAGGAGGAGAGGAAAGTGCCAGAGGACAGGGAGGAGTTGAGGATATGGGGTGAGAGTGGGGAATAGGGTAGGAACAAAAGTTCTGATTAGGTGTAAAGGATCGAGAGGGGGCGAAGAGGAGAGAAGACTGAGAAAGTCTGTAACAGGAGAGCAAGAACCAAGAGTGGAAGCAGGAGGTTTGGTTAGAAGCAGTGTGGAGGTGGAAGGGAAAAAGGGGTTTCCCCTGTGGATAGCATCAACCTTTGAAGTGGTCACCAAAGGCTTGAGGAGAAGTAAAGGAAGGAAGGGAAGTAGAGTGACAAGTCGGGATAATCATATTGAATGCGACTCTGGATAAGTATTTGGTGCCAGTGACGTTGAGAAGAAGTGAGGCTGCCTTCAAGTCAGTGAGCCCATTCCAAAAGATAGAGGCTCATTTATAGAAAGTGAGCCGTCTAGTGAGCAATACTCACTACCAATGAGTGATACAGGCTGCAAACGAGACGGAGAGCCTTACACGGAGTGAGGCTAACCCCAAATGGATCTCTTGTCACTGTAGCTGTGAATTGCTGATCACTTTGTTTCTACTTTATGGTATCAAGAAGCAGGAAGATGCTAGCCATACGCACATGGAAACGTGTCCTGGTTCATGACTACCTATAGTTAGATTGCAAGCTCTGCAGAGCATGGATTCCCCTGCTCTTCTTTGATTTCATGTTTACTGCTCTTATTTGGTATTTTTGTTGTACCCCCTGAA
Organism: Ascaphus truei; assembly: GCA_036426205.1. NCBI lineage: Eukaryota > Metazoa > Chordata > Amphibia > Anura > Ascaphidae > Ascaphus > Ascaphus truei. The sequence goes on from WSYH01001783.1 coordinate 71,700, forward strand.
TTTGTATTTGCCTGCATGTTCTTCCTGTACTATGCCCATGGTTGGGGCTATAACTAATATTATATTAATATGCACAGAATGGCACAGGGGTTCTGCTACAGCAACCCAAAGTAAATGAAGAATTACCTTTCTGACAAGGAAATCCAGATCTTTCAGGCTAGGGATCTTCTGCTTCTTCTCACTCCCAGAAAGGGCGCTCCGGCCTTTAAAGGAGTACCCAGGATGGGCCTTCTTGAAGGTGGCTGATTCTGGGGAGCTATCAGTCAGGTCTTGCTCATGGGCTGGGGTCACTGCGTAAGACTGGAAGCCGCTGACTGAGGTCTGCCCAGAAAGCTGCAGACTGGTGGCAATTAGCACCTCGCTTTCCGTGCATGTGATGCAGCTGGAATCACAGGAAGTCCCCAAAGCACCCCCAGTTTCACACCTGTGGGGATTAAATAATTTGTGCACCGCCTTCTCGGCCACGCCCTGCAGGGATTCCAGGATATCATTTTCGTCTAGGAACTTCAAGAAGTCTGCAAACTGCTGCTCGCTGGGGGCATTGGCAAACTCTGCCGAGGAAAACTGCTTGAACATGCCGGGCAGCTGACTGGCGATGTAAGGGACAAACCAGTTGTTATCCTTCTGTTCTCTGTCCTTGCAGAAAGCGGAGAAATCTGAGAAGGAACCAGAGGAGCTAAGATTGCCCGGATACTCCTCGAAGGTCCCGCTGCCTTCCAGGCTGGAGGGGGTCCCCGGCACATCGCCCCAGACATTGAGGTCGAGCTGTGAATTTATTATTTCGCCGGGCAAAGTGAAATCAGGAGTCTGCAATATAAAAAACGCGCAGTTTATATCACGATAAAACTCTGCAAACTGGAAGAAACCGTGGAGGTTTGGAAAGCTCACACACCCCCTATCCATATCCCACCAAAACCTGCACACCACCCATACCCAACCACAACTCACCGAAACAAGCACACCATCAACATTTACCAATACTGCGCTGCCATGCATGTCAAAGTATCAACATCTTGCCGGACGCAAACACTATGGCCCCAGTCACTGCGACCACGCGCGCGTCGGAGCGCCTGGCGGCGCATGCACCAGTTTCAGCCACGATCTGTGGTCTGGGTGTCGCGTTGGGATGCGCGTCCAAGGAAGAGCAGGGGGAGCAAAGACAAGAATATTGGCGGGGGGGCGCGGCCATGACATCACGCGGCTGATTCGCCCTCGTTGGCTGAACTGCCGCGGCGACGTGGCCAGCGCTCGGCCGCCGCGCCAAAAGACACAATTCTTGACTTCTCAAAATGTGGTCGCGCATTGCGCTTTCTGCAGGCGCGCGAGGTAGTGACTGGGGCCGAGACCTTAGAATAAACAAAAATAACTAGGAGAAAGGACGAAAAAATGGGTGAGCCTCTAGTAACCCCCCAAACTAGTACTCCCCCAACTTGTACCTCCCCTTCCCCCCACAAAACAGCAAAGCCCAGGAAATGGGATAGGTACTCCAGGGGAGACTATAAAACAGGAATCAGAATTTATTCGATAACAAGTCATAACCGAAAATGGCAAATACACAAAAAGACAAAAAATGGCAAAACAACACAAAAATGATATGTATGAAATCAGGGCATAAACTTCACAATATTCCAGGGTCACGTGGTCTCTTCATCAGGTTTTGCCCAGTTGGGCAATGCCATCCTGAAATGTTGAAGACTAGATGCCCTGATTACATACAGATGTTTGTTGTGATATGTGTTTACATTCTGATTGCTGTTTTAAGCCTTCTCTTGCAGAGTAAGAGTTGGAAAAGAGACTTACCCCCATCTCTGGAGAACTTTCATCATCGGCAAAGTATCCAAACTGTGGCCCAGTTCCTTCTTGTCTCTTTAACCCCTGGTCACTGGGCTGTGACATGTCCTCAAAGGTCGTCCTCAGCAGGTTTTGGGGGAGATCATGCCCCGTGTCCTCTGTAGCGTGGGTGCCTGTAGTTGAGAAGGCCTCATCCTCCATCTCCCATTGCATCTGACCCCACAATTCCTGACTGCCCCAGGACAACTCTTCACCATCAGTACTTGCAGCTTCATTGTTTTGCTCTTGCTCCATGAGGGAATACTCGTCCATGTCCCAGCCCTGGGCTCCCCTGCTCCCCACCTCATGCCTCACTTCAAAATCACCCCCTAGGTTGTACTCTGGACTCTGGGAATCTTCGTAGAACTTTGTCCCTGAGTCGGTTGAAGATCCCCTGCCTTGATGCCCATCAATCTCAGATTGGGTCTGATTGTCCCTACTTTGACCTCCCATATTCCTGTAAAGTTCACCCCCCGCACCCCAGGTCCTCGCCATTATTTGTGGTGAGCACTGACTCTCTGGATGGGGCTCAGTCTCTGACTCAGTCTCATAGTCTAACTGAGTCTTCATTCTCCAGTCTGGTTGATTTATCTCCGAGTCTTGGTTGCCAGAGGCCATGGAATGCTCATCCATCCTCTCCAAGGACCGTTTCTCCATGATCAAACGACGCTCCTCCATCATACGTAGGTCCATGTCACGATCCATGACTGTGGTGCTGAAAGACAGCTGTCCTTCTAATGACCTCAGACCCAGTAAATTCCTGCACTCTTCTTCCCTTTAGCTTTAGCTAGTCTTCTGCTTCTCCGTGACCCAAACCTTGCTATTGTTCCTGCTTCTCTCATTGATCACAATCGTAGGTAACGTGGGTGCTCTTCCTTCTGTCCTAGCAGTACACCCTAAAATCAAACTGACAGAGAAAGGTCCAGAGTATGAGCTAGAAACCCCCACATTGTGAAACAAATCCCTGCATGTCAGATAAGCTATACTTTGTGATATACTAATAATACACTCTACCCCAATGTGATATGATCCATTTCTATATAACCACAATCTGACATAATCTATCCCTTCCTAATACATACCATATATTATTATTATTATTATTATAACAGCCTGTGTAAGTCCTCTTTGATCCCCTTCCCCCACTGCTATAATAAAGCTTTTCCCCAGATAATAAAATCTTTCCCTAGCAGAACTTTATTACCTACTTATATCTACTTTCTAAATGGACCCAAATGTTGGAATTTAGCTTGGAAAATGTCATCAATGTGACTATTCTGCTTGTTTCAGCCTTACTTCTGTTCTCTTTTCTCCTCCACCACCAACCTGAGGCTTTGAACATCTCTGTGTGCAGTGTGATTGGAGAAACGTATGTACTGTATCGTGTGAGGGTCCGATTCCTGTATCACAGACCAGGAACCGCTGCATCAATTGTGTTCCTCTCCACACTTCTACTGTTCCATGCAAATCCTCCCTAAATGGCACATTGATCCCCAAAGCTCTAAACTACACCCAACTGACTCAAAGCAACTTAGTTTATGTTATTCTGCTTTTAACATCTTTAAAATTATGACACGTCTTCACAGATGCTACGTGCATTAATCCAAGGGAGACTAATACAATCTTTAATTCAGATGTGATCAGATGAGATTTGTGGACTTTGAAAAGCCTGTTTCTAAAATGTGTGACACTGTGTGATCATTTGCACGTCATTACCCCGAAAAAAAAAAAATATATATATACATACATACATACATACATACATACATACATACATACATACATACATACATACATATACATACATACATACATACATACATACATACATACACATATATATATATATAGATAGATATAGATATATTTATTTATAGGTTACCATGGTAACATCGATGCTACAGAATAAGAAAATCATGATTTTTAAACACTCAAAAATGATTTAACAATGAGCAGAACTAACATTATACTGTATGAGTTAAACTCATGTAGGCTTCTGGGGGGATTGTTGCTTGTTTTGCTATTATGTTACTTCTTTTAAATATGAATACACTTAGTAGCTGCAGTAAAAGGAACCACCACCTGCAATAAAAGCCTTGTTTGCTGTTACTGAACCCCTGACTTACCGTGTCGGGGGGATATCCCTTGGGGTGCTGAGGAATCCAGCAATATCGTAACACAGAGGTATTTGTGTTTGCTGAGCTATATCTAACACATCCAGGGCGGTGGGTTTGCGAGAAGGCGGAGATTACGTGGGAGGGGGGTGAGGGGAGTCCGCTCAGGGCTGCGCCTCCCAGCAGCCGCAAACTGATAAATAGTCACCTGCCCGTTACCCAGACAACGTCTCTGACATCACTGCCCTGGCCCTGTGACATCACAGGCACAGAACTCCACGGTTTGCTTCTGGAAGTCGGGAGAAGGTGGGTCAAAAACCGGTGATATTCACTATTTTCCAAAGAAGGGCGCTGCTTTCTTAACCCCTGCATTGCCAGAGGGGAACCTTTTCTGCTCAGCAATGAGCTGCCGTAGTACAAACCTAAAGACACGTGAGAGAAGGGGTTATCCGTTAAAGAAACAATAAAAGGTGGCCATTTTTTTTACACTGGATTGAAGCAGGAGGTCTCCGGGACTGAACCCATTAATTTAATCTCCGGGGATCCCCTGCTTCCGGTGTGGGGCGCTGGTAGCTTCTCCACCCGGCTAGCAGGGATCATATAGTGGCCGCTTTTCAATGCTCCCGCTCCCTGCGGGCCAATAGGAAGCTGTGACGTCATCCGGTGCGGCTTCCTACTGGTCCGCGTGACGCGGCAGCTTTAAACGTGAAGGAGACACCGGCACCGGCTTCGGAGGTCTGTATCTCGGGGCGCAGGGGGTCCCCGGAGCTGAGATTAATGGGGTTCTGCTCCAGAGACCCTCTGCTTCAATCCTATGTATATATATATATATATATAAAAAAAAAAGACAATAAAAAACGGCTTGGTATAACCAAATGTACCAATATAAGATATGATTAATGCTGTGTTGTGGAAGATGATATTTTTGTATTTATGTGATCGTAATAAATAAAGTTATTTAAAAAAAAAGCGGCTTGGAATGCTTCTTTAAACCGCGATAAATCGATTTCAGCGGAAGTTGGAGTCCACATTCTCCATACTCTTGGTATTCGGAACAAAGCTCTATCCTGGATTCTCCTCTTACCTCTCCCATCATACTTTCAGTGTCTCTTCTGCTAACACCTCCTCCTCCTCTATCGATCTCTCTGTGGGGGTACCCCAGGGCTCTGTCCTGGGACCCCTTCTCTTCTCTCTTTACACACTCTCTCTAGGTGACCTAATCACATCTTTTGGGTTTAAATATCACCTCTATGCTGACGACACACAAATTTACCTTTCAACCCCTGACCTTACACCTGCTGCACAGACCAAAGTTTCTGAATGTCTCTCTGGAATATCATCCTGGATGGCCCTTCGCCAACTGAAACTTAACATGGCAAAAACAGAGCTCCTTATACTTCCTCCCAAACCTGGCCCTACTACCTCCTTCCACATTAGTATTGGAAATACGATCATTCACCCAGTAGCCCAAGCACGCTGCCTAGGGGTCACACTCGATTCCTCTCTCACATTCTCCTCTCATATTCAAAACGTTTCTAAAACTTGTCGCTTTTTCCTCCGCAATATAACAAAGATACGCCCTTTCCTCTGTTACTCGTCTGCTAAAACTCTGACTCAGGCCCTCATTCTCACCCGTCTTGATTACTGCAACCTCCTGCTGTCCGGCCTCTCTGCCTCTCACCTGTCTCCCCTACAATCTATATGTAGCCATGTGTAAAAATGGGTATATCTCTTTCTCATGCTGGCAGTAATCCTGGTAGGTATGCAGGGTTGCCAGTAACAATCATGGAGGTTTGCCCTCAAACCCTGGTGAAGTGTCATATGTAACAAAGGAAGTGACAACATGCTTTATGTCCACTGTTAGTGACACAAAGGGTGGGTCTGTTTCTGGAGGCTATATAAGACACAGTCGGTGGTTTGGGGCATAAGTCCCAAATACAGTGCTCAATCCAATTCTGAACTGTTAGACAATGATAGATTTAAGTCCACATATCATGGTAACAGGAAACTATATCAGCCAAGAGATAGAGTATTTTGACCCAGGGCTATTTGAATGCAGCAAAGACACTCAATGTAATGGCAATAGTCCATGTGTCATAGTAAATAAAGGGTTAACATACCATTGTTGTGTAGGACTCCGCCATACCAAACCCTTATGCTGCAGCACTGTTCCAGGTCATCACGTCTCCATGTGAAGGAGAAATATAATACTCACAGAAGGCTGGTTCCTTTGCAGCGTGCAGCACGCTCAATGTTCAAGTTGAAGTTGAAATCCAAGGATTCCTGCGGTGCACAGCCAAGTAGAGTAGCGGACCAGCAAGGTGTGGGTTAAAAATATATTTTATTAGTACAACATGGTACAGGGGACACACACTCTGACGCGTTTCGGACTGGTATAGTCCTTAGTCATAGAGCTCTATGACTAAGGAACTATACCATTCCTAACCGCTCAGAGTGTGTGTCCCCTGTACCATGTTGTACTAATAAAATATATTTTTAACCCACACCTTGCTGGTCCGCTACTCTACTTGGCTGTGCACCGCAGGAATCCTTGGATTTCAACTTCAACTATATAAGACACAGTACTGCCTAAAGTTAGTGGGTCTAGTTCTGGTTATGTGCCTTTGTTCCTGAGTGAAGTGTCTGCATCTATTCCAGTCTGCCTGTCAGATACTTCAGTGCAAGCTGATTACACACTGTGTCCAGGGAACTGGCACAGCTGGTGGATCTCCCTTAGGGGAGAGGTGGAAACAACTCAATTAAGAAAGGAGGAACCTTCTGCAAGGAGGACTTCAACAGAATGAGCGGCTAAGTGACGGCCGAAATGAGGGGCAGTCTGCCTATGGAGATGACATTAAAGATGCCCTGGTTCAAAAGATCCCTCCTGTGTGAGTGTGGAGTTATTCCACAGAAGGATGCACCTGAGAGGAGTTCCCCATCAGATACTTCCCACTGCTGCCGCAGAGATCCTGATGGGGTGGAGGCGCTGTACCAGATGTGAGTAGGACTCAGAGCACACTACCTCAGACGCCTGTCATGGTGATATTCCCCTATACCAACCCAGCGGGAGACTCAGGAGTCCTGTTGCCAGCAGGTGTACCACATATCACACATCCATGTAATTGGGGGATTTTCTTACATATGGGTCAGGATCAGAAGGGCCCATGGGAAAACACCGTTACATATACTAAACGCTGCTGCCAGAATCACTCTACTCTTTCCTAAATCTGTCTCCACGTCTCCCCTCCTAAAATCCCTCTCCTGACTTCCCATCAAATCCCGCATCTCACACTCAATTCTCCGCCTCACTTTTAAAGCTTTACACTCCTCTGCCCCTCTTTACATCTCAGCCCTAATTTCTCACTCTTCACCATCCCAACTCTTGCAGTCTTCTCAAGGATGTCTTCTTTCTACCCCCTTTGTATCTAAAGCCCCCTCCCGCCTTAAACCTTTCTCACTGACTGCCCCGCACCTCTGGAATGCCCTTCCCCTCAATACCCGACTAGCACCCTCTCTATCCACCTTTAAGACCCACCTTAAGACACACTTGCTTAAAGAAGCATATGAATAGCACTGTGGATAATGCATGAGAAATACTGTCCTGCGCTTCGCTGTCTGTAAGGCACCCTTTTATGGTGTCAATCCGTCAAGTAGCTGATAAGGAGGGAGCTGTATATGGCCACTGAGTAACCCGGAGTAGGGGGGAATATAAATAACTAAATCCTTACCTATTCATTCTCTCCGGTCTGGGACCTGCTCTCCTCCACAGTGGATAATGCTGCTCTCCTCTGTGGATAATCCTGGACACATGATACATAATGCTTGGCCCCCTGCAGACGCACTTACTAGAATTCCCTCCTTCTGTCTCTCTACGTTCTCCTACCTACCAATTAGATTGTAAGCTCCTCTGAGCAGGGACTCCTCTTCCTTAATGTTACTCTTGTTATGTCTGAAGCACTTATTCCCATGACCTGTTATTTATATTATTTGTTATTTATATGATTACAACATATATTACTACTGTGAAGCGCGATGTATATTTATGGCGCTATATAAATAAAGACATACTACTACTACTAAGTTACAGTGGCGACAGTGTCCCGATTGGCACTATTGTAGCTGAATAATGAACCACATTAGAGTCTTTTAACACGTCTGTGTAGGAGGTTACTCAGAGTTTATTTGGGTCAGTGAGAGATATGGGGAGCAGTTATTTATTACATCGTTACAGGGAGATTTGCTACCCAGGTTATTTTATATGTAACATCTTTTTTTGTATAATGTCTTTTCATGTAACAACGTGTGACGTTCCAACGTCACAAATACATCACAAACCATTTCTATATACCAAGCGGAGGTTTTTTTTAGAGACAGCTAACTTACATTAGAAAAAAAAACATTCTTCATTAATTCTGCATAAAGCGACAACCTTTAACAAGTCGACATACACAATCTTGTACAACCTCAAAACCCAGACCCACAATATTATATATCTATATGTGTCAATGGGAGAGTCACCGGGAAAGTCACCAAATATACTACATTAAACAAGGAAACTCCAATTTACGTCCAACGTGACAAATCATTTGTAAATGACTATATGTTGTTCTATATTTTATCTTCTCATAACTTCATCTAGTTCAATCCTTTGGCCAAAACATCTCAAGCCTGCAACTACATCACGGTAACCCCATCAGTAGGTGGCCAGGAATCGCCCAGCGTCTGACATCATGGCGCTCGAGCGTCACTGAGCGCGCACCCACCTTGGATGAGGCCTAAGATGATTTCACGCTTTTCCTACTCAATGGCAAATTTTGAGGCTCTGAAGACCCCACCATCGCTTTGTTTTCCGTATACTCCTATGTCTACTGCAAGAAATTTACATTTTGCGTCTGCAACAGCTTGCAAGACAGTAGAAAGGAAATGTTTATAATTGAAATAAACGGTGCCTTATTTTTTGGGGTGCTTTATGCGGATATGTTTGCCATCGATACAGCCTCCGCAATTTGCAAACTTCCATTTGCTGTAAAATTCACTTTCCACGCTATCTTTCGACACACGGAAATGGCATATGATCAGCCTTGGATGCATTGTAAATAGCAGCGCAGGTCTCAAACAATTTTTTGCAACTGTTCGTTTCCCCATCTTAAATGAAAATGCAAAGTCGCGAAAAAGTGTGCCAGTCGAAAGAAATCTGTAATGAAAAATTATGTATGTTAATGAAATGTTTAATAGATATCTTCAGCATTCATTAGTTTTATTTCAGGGTTTTTGTCTAGTACAAAACAATAAGCTAGTTTAACCCCACATAAGTAAATTAAAAAAAGAAACCACAACATTTAATGACATGGATATTACATAGTCCCCGTTTATTAAGATATTAATGTCACAGTAATAGTAGTACAATTAAGGTGAGCATGGGACTTTCTTCGCCAGGGGCATCTTGTCAGTTATCCGTGACAAAATATAATCACATGTCGCTATTGTCATTCTCATGTACTCATTTCGGTCACGCTTACGAAGTTCCTTGTACAAAGCTCCAAATTCCCCAAGTGATTGTCGCTGACGATTGATTTCATGGACGTTTGTTTCTCGGACATCAAATAAGGTAGATTTGAAAAATGCATTGTCCATCAGCAATAGTAATTGCAGGTTCTCGGAGAGCGCCATCTTTGTATACTAAAAGTCTTTGTGTACTGTAGATGTGACATAGCCTTACTTTCTCCTCACAACGCAACTGACTTCCTCACTTTCTTTCTTTCTTCATCTGCTCTCTGTGTAAATGTTATAGCTATCTGACTCTCCATATCTGCCACCAGGCTATGTGCATTATGATGTTACCAGTATATAACCCCCCTCCTCCCCTCCTAAAGGGTTACTAACAATACTGGTATATGTTGGGCCCCACCCTGGTTGCTATGGGGATCCATACGCCACGCATAATAATAAATAATAATAGCATGTTTTTGTATAGCGCTGCTAGTTATACGTAGCGCTTTACAGAGACGTTTTGCAGACACAGGTCCCTGCCCCGTGGAGCTTACAATCTATGTTTTTGGTGCCTGAGGCACAGGGAGATAAAGTGACTTGCCCAAGGTCACAAGGAGCCGACACCGGGAATTGAACCAGGCTCCCCTGCTTCACACTCAGTGCCAGTCAGTGTCTTTACTCACTGAGACGCTCCCTCTCCATGGGTATTTAAGGAGGAGGGACTGTTCTGGAAGGTCAGGTTCCCGGAGGTCCAGAGGAGAGGAGCCTCAGGGAGTGTAGATGGGTATGTTAATAAGGTGACGGCATAGAGCAGGCCCCCCTGTTTTTCTGCAGATAGGACCAGTACCCCTTAAGTAAGGAGCCCCTAAAGATGGAAAAAGAGTCCTGTACAGTTTCAGTAAAAGGAATACGCACGAAGAGGGTCTCAGGAAAGAGGGCCCCCGCGTGCCTGCTGATCATCTCTAACCGCGGATCAGCGCTAAAGTTCCTCATCAGTCTGCGTGGAAGTGGCAATTCCCAAACACAGGCAGCATGGTATTGGGTCAAGCACAATGAGACCCATCAGGATTTCCCATAGGGGCCCCGAATAGTCGGATCACTAAAGGGTTCTGAAGAGACAAGAGGGGACCCACAACAACCCAAGCAATTAAGTCAGAGAACCTCCATCTAAGTGCTAAGAGTGGGCACAGACGGAAGGGAAGTATTCATGTATATGTTTGTATAAAACGCTGTACAACGTGTCACGATATGTCTGAGGGTCCCTGAGTTGGGGACACGAATAAATGATAGTTGTATTGTAAAAGGTTCCTGGCGCCCATTATTTCACCTCATCGCCCAGCCGCCTGAATCCAGCCCCTGACGCAAGGTAAGCCACGCGGATTCGCCATATACACAGCACCCAATGTAAGCACCCTAGAAACCCGGGTAGGGAGGGTTACAATATGATCTCCCATACCAGAGACATAGCCGACCAGTTACAGCACCCAGCGGCTGACAAGCTCCGAGAAATTCTAATAACACATAGAATTAAAAATATAATGTATCCAATTTCCAAACGTGGACACAAACCTCGGGAACCATCATCCAAAATGTGGGGACAATATTTTAAGAGGTGTCCAAAAGCAAAGCGAACAGACAGGCATTGTCCTGTACTGGTATAACCAGCCTGTGTTTATTGAATTAAGGATATTAGCAGAATGTAAACCCCATAATCCCAAGAACCAAAAAGTTAAGGAAAACCCCCCCAAAGAGATGGGAAAGTAGAGAATGAATATACCAGGGTATATTGGAAATGAATCACACAGACGCTCCCAGCCACGTAACTTTTCTCTGCTGTTGTACAAGTTTATTTAAATATTTTCAAATGCAGGGTTGCACGCTTTTAAAGGTTATATGCACCTCGTAATCACACCGTCTACTTCCTATACTCTCTCATAAATATCTACAGGTCCTGAAACTGCTCCGTGGCAGTCTCAGATGGGGGCTGTCACAAACATCAGCTGCTCCTCTCTCTTCCTTTAATGCTTCATTGCTGTAAAATTGTGGTTGGAGAGGAGAGCACTTGAGAGGAGGAGAGAGAAGAAGTGGATGCTGGTGTCATTCCTAATTTCTCTGCGGTCACCTCACAGAGGTCCTTTACAGCTAACTGCAGGAAGTGCAAAGACATCTCCCCATTCAGAGGCAGCTCTTTCATCCATTAATAAATGTGTCGCTAACTCCAGAGGCGTTCATACAATGGAAGCACAATGCATTGGCAGTTTCTCGGTGATGGTTAGAATGCTCTCTTTGCACCCTGCACAGTCAGACTTTACCTGTTGCAGGCAGCACTAGGTACCCAGGTCTCCCACACTGCTGCCCTCACAGCGTATACATATGTGAAATTGGGTGCTCCAATAATTTAGGAATGTAAACAGTCTGTCCTTATGAGTAAGACTCTATTATGGAGTGGGTATTAGAGTGATAAACCAGTGAGATGGAAGCATAATATCTCCTGAAGAAAGCAATCAGGGTGATAAAAAAATCAACCTGCAGTTAATCTCATTGGAGAGAAGCTAAATCAATACTGAAATGAGAGACACTCTTCCAATAACAATTGAATAACGCTTACCCACTCCTGAGCCTCCAATATGAATCCTATACAGGCAGTCCTCGGTTATCCAACGGAACCCGTTCTGGGAGTAGCGTTGGATAGTGACACCGCTGTAATGTGAGTCCCATGTTAATCAGTGACGGTGAGCGTCGGATAACGCGTTCCGGCGTCGATGAACGTCCCATAGGGTTAACTTGTAAAGCGTTGGATACGCCATTCGTTGTAAAGTGAAACGTTGGATAACGAGGACTACCTGGCTGTACTTCTAATGCAGGGGTTCTCAACTCCAGTCCACAAGGGCCACTAACAGGTCAGGTTTTCAGGATATCACACCTCCCGCCATGCCTCCCCGCAGTATGTCACGCCTCCTCTGTGATGGGCCACACCTCCTCAGCGATATGACACTCCTCTGCAAAAGGCCACACCTCCTGCGCAATAGGACCCCACACAATACCCCCCCCCACCACACACACTATCCCCACCCCACCACATACACTACACAATAATACCCCCACATTATAATATCAACCACCCCAATACACACAATATAATATCAACCCCACAATGGAATACCCCCCACAAAGTACAAACAATAACACACACACACACACACACACACACACACACACACACACACACACACACACAACACAACACACACACACACACACACACACACAGTAACACACACAGTAACACACACACACACACACACCATGGTGGTGGTCTCAGTTGTCCCAAAGTAGTGACGTATGCCCTAATATGGACATATCCATATAAGAGCGTATAGACTGTCACTTATGAGACTGTCACTTAATAAAACTGTAACTTAATGAGTGAGACTGTCACTCAATTACTGAGACTGCCACTTAATGAGACTGTCACGTAGAGTGAAACTGTCACTTATGAGGCTGTCACTGAATGAATGAGTGTCACTAAATGAGTGAGATTGTCACTGAATGAGTGAGTGTCACTAAATGAGTGAGATTGTCACTGAATGAGTGAGACTGTCACTGAATGTGTGAGACTGTCACTGAATGTGTGAGACTGTCATTGAATGAGTGAGACTGTCATTGAATGAGTGTGACTGTCATTGAATGAGTGAGACTGTCACTGAATGAGTGAGACTGTCACTGAATGAATGAGTGAGACTGTCACTGAATTGATTGAGATTGGTCATTGATAGAGTGAGACTGTCACTGAATGAATGAGACTGTCAATGAATGAGTGAGTGTCACTAAATGAGTGAGACTGTCACTGAATGAATGAGTGAGACTGTCACTGAATGAGTGAGACTGTCATTGAATGAGTGAGACTGTCACTGAATGAATGAGACTGTCACTGAATGAGTGAGTGTCACTAAATGAGTGAGACTGTCACTGAATGAGTGAGACTGTCACTGAATGAATGAGTGAGACTGTCATTGAATGAGTGAGACTGTCACTGAATGAATTAGACTGTCACTGAATGAGTGTCACTAAATGAGTGAGACTGTCACTGAATGAATGAGTGAGACTGTCACTGAATGAATGAGACTGTTACTGAATGAGTGAGTGTCACTAAATGAGTGAGACTGTCACTGAATGAATGTGTGAGACTGCCACTGAATGAGTGACGTTCTCTGCAGAGGGAGGATCTTGTCTTCAGGGGGGGGGCGGGGCATGGTCACGTGTGCTGGAGTGGAGGCGGGTACCCGGCAGAGACTGCAGGAGATGAGCACCGGGGGGACCGGACCGGGAGAGGAGGCAGGAAATCCCCCGGGGGAGGGGGCCCCTGAGATAGGCCTGGCCTGCCGCTCCCACCATCTATAGGGGTATCTAACCCAGGACACTCACACTCACTGCATCAGGACACTCACACCCACTCAAACAGTCACTGCATCAGGGCACTCACCCTCACACTCACTGCATCAGGGCACTCACTCTCACTGCATCAGGGCACTCACTGCATCAGGGCACTCACTCTCACTGCATCAGGGCACTCACACCCACTCAGTCACTGCATCAGGGCACTCACTCTCACTGCATCAGGGCACTCACACCCACTCAAACAGTCACTGCATCAGGGCACTCACCCTCACACTCACTGCATCAGTGCTCTCACACTCACTGCATCAGGGCACTCACGCTCACTGCATCAGGACACTCACACTCACTGCATCAGGGCACTCACCCTCGCACTCACGGCATCAGGGCACTCACTCTCACACTCACTGCATCAGGGCACTCACACCCACTCACACACTCACTGCATCAGGGCACTCACCCTCACACTCACTGCATCAGGGCACTTACTGCATCAGGGCACTGACACCCACGCTCACTCACTGGACCAGGGGGCTCACTCTCACTCACTGGACCAGGGCATTCACGCTCAAACACTCTCACTCACTGGACCAGTGCACTTGCAGTCACACACTCACTCACTAGACCAGGACACTCACACTCACACTCTCACTCACTGGATGGGGGGGCAGGTTGGGTGTAAGGATAACCCCTTGACTGCCAGAGTGCCATGCAAAGCGTTGTAAATCAGTATATAACATGCAAATAAATAATGCATTCCAGACCTTTCTGACAGCCGAGGGTGTAAATGATGTTAACGCCCCCCGCGCTGGGGGAGATTTTATTCCCATTCATATCAATGGATCTCTTCCCCAGCGCAGTGAAGACATCTTCACCGCATATTAACCCTTTCGCTGCCCCCCCCCCCCCCCCCCCCCCCCATGAGTTGGCAGCGAAAGGGTAAAGTAGGGGCCAAAGCCAGCTTCCCGTTTTGTGGCTCAATATATCCAGACATGGGGGGCAGATTCACCAGCGCCGGTACCGGCTGACGCACGCGATCCGGTGTTAACGCCAATTTAAGTCAGTGGACGGACGCTGGATGGGCAGCGCTAACCGATGTCGGAGCTTAATCTTCCCCAAAGTGGGTTGAATTAGTTTTGTCCTGCTTTGCGTCCCACTTCTGAGCGCGAGCGCGTGAGAATCTAGTATCAAAAGCCTCTTGGGGTTTTTTTTTTTTACAGAAAGCTGCACAGAGTCCTGTGATGCAGAGATCAGGGCAGAGCTAAGCAGCTGGGAGGACATCCTTAACAATGTCCATCTCTAATGCGACCAGCAGATATTATTTGGCACCGATTTTTCTGTGAACGTGACAGTGCGACTGACATAATCAGGGTTAGTAGGCCAAAGTTTTCTGAGATATCTACTATTTTATATATATATCATTATATATATAATATATATATATATATATATATATATTAGTTTTTGAAGCAAAAAGTGGCACTGTGTGCTCTTTGCATGTCATCTCCAGAATCCCTTGCGCAGTGGAAGTGTGTGTGCTGGGTGATAATGGGGAAAGGCAGGGTTGCGAGCATGCCCAAGACATGCAGATGAGCAACAGTTGAGTTACATTTAAATTATTATTATATTATATATAATATATATATAGATATATAATATATAAGATTAGATAAATATATTATAACCCTTGTGTTTATAAGGGGTCTCATTTCCACAAAGCACTTACGCCTCTATTTGTGAGATGTTCAGCAGGCATCCCTGGGTGAATCCCTGAATGCGTTGCAAGCCTCTGGCAGAGAATGGGTTAACCAGAGCACAAGCCATAATGGAAACT
The DNA here is from genome assembly GCA_036426205.1 of Ascaphus truei. Classification (NCBI taxonomy): domain Eukaryota; kingdom Metazoa; phylum Chordata; class Amphibia; order Anura; family Ascaphidae; genus Ascaphus; species Ascaphus truei. The sequence goes on from WSYH01001783.1 coordinate 87,363, forward strand.
TTGGTTACGGGCGCTCGGGTGGTGATGTCATGGCGGCGGGTGGGGCTGCCCCGGGGGTGGGGGGGGGGGGAATAATCCAGCAAGGCGGGCCCTTCCTAAAGGGACCGTGGTTTTAACGCTGAGCGGGCGCGTGACGCGTATTGGTTAAAAAAACAAAACAGTGCAAGCGGAGGGGACCCGGTGTGACGTCTTGCTGAACCCCTTCCTGGTTCTTATCAGCTGCCTTGTGCCGAAGGAAAGGGTTACACAACATACAGGACAGGGCTACGTGTCCTAAACATTGCACAGAGGATGCTGCTGCCTCCCGTACCAGAGCAGCAGGGGTTAAAAATATGCAGTCATTTTCTATCTATATATGTATATATATTATGTATATATAATGTATGTATATATAATACACCTATATCTGTGTACATCAGGAAGGACTTTGGCTGAAACGTTGTTTCTGTGAGGCGCGGGGAAAGGAAGGTAAGAATGTCTGCAGAAAGCGTTAAAGAGGAGGAGGGTAATGGTATTGATCCTGGCAGCCTGGTGAGTCACTGACGCTCACTCCAAGTGGCCTCAGTTGAACCTCTCTTATCTCGCTGTGACTCTGTCTTCCTGTACTGTCACGCTGTCAGAGGCAGAGCTGAGCCGCTGAGCTGCAGTCGGGCCCTGCCATCTCTCCCAGTGTGGGGTCGGTCCCACTGGCTGGTGCCTCGCTGGGTGAGACCTCTGCTGCGGCCGCTTTGGGAAGATATTCCAACGCTGGTCTGGGAAAATGCTGCATTAACCCTCTCTCTGCCAGAAGGGCAGTACTGAATGTGCCTCTCCTCCCCTGCAGGATGCCTCTGGAGCCCGTAATCAAGCTGGTGGTGACGGGAGATGACTTTGGGTACTGCCCCCGCAGGGACCAGGGCATCGTGGAGTGTTTCCGTGCCGGAGCCCTGTCTAACGTGTCTCTGCTGGTGAATGGCAGCGCTGCAGCTGGTGCAGCCGAACTGGCACAGAGGTGAGAGAGGGTGATAGGAAAGGAGCTACGTTCTCTCTGTCTCTCTGTCTGTCTCTGTCACTTTCTCTTGACCTCACACACTCTGACTCTCTCTCGCCCTCCACTCTCTTGCCCTCACTCTCTCACGCCCTCACTCTCACTCTCCCTCTTCCCCTCACTCTCCTCTCACCGTCTCGCCCTCACACTCTCTCTGACCCTCGCTCCCTCATGCTCCCACTTGCCCTCACGCTCCCTCTCACCCTCACGCTCCCTCTTCCCCTCACTCTCCTCTCACCGTCTCGCCCTCACGCTCTCTCTCGCCCTCACGCTCCCTCTCGCCCTCACGCTCCCTCTCGCCCTCACGCTCCCTCTCGCCCTCACGCTCCCTCTCGCCCTCACGCTCCCTCTCGCTCTCCCTCGCGCTCGCCCTCACGCTCGCCCTCACGCTCGCCCTCACGCTCGCCCTCACGCTCGCTCTCGCCCTCACGCTCGCCCTCACGCTCCCTCTCGCCTCAAGCTCCCTCTCGCCCTCACTTTCTCTCTCGTCCTCACTTTCTCTCTCGTCCTCACTTTCTCTCTCACTCTCTCTCTCGCCCTCGCTTTCTCTCTCGCCCTCACGCTCCCCCTCACTTTGCTGAAGATAGACAGCACAGAAATACAACGCGCCCAGGTGGTGCTAGACATTTCCTTCTGCGTTGTAGGTATAACATCCCCATCGGTCTCCACGCCAACCTCTCGGAGGGACGCCCTGTGTGCCCGGAGCTCCGGCAGAACTCGTCCCTCGTCAGCGCTCGGGGCGTCTTCCTGGGGAAGCTGGGGATACGCAGAGCGCTGGAGCAGGGGCTGCTCAGCATGTCGGAGGTGGGACCCACGTTATCCGTTAATAAGAACATTGTATTGTATGTCTTTATTTATATAGCACCATTAATGTACATAGCGCATCACAGCAGTAATACACGGGGTAATCAAATAAATAACAGATAATATAAATAACAGATCATGGGAATAAGTCCCCGCCCCGAGGAGCTTACAGTCTAATTGAACATGCTGAAGTTCGGGGGGTCCAGAAGAATAAATTGATTTTCTGCATCACTTACTCTTATTTTGCCCCATGCGCAATGTAGGGGTTTCTGGGCGTTATGAATGAGACGCACATACCTGTGTTCATCTCCCCCCCCCCCCCCTTTTTTTTGGAAGTGGGAGTTTTAGTTTAGCCGAGCTCCTCCGAGCAAACATTGCTGTTCATAAGGAAAGAAAGATCTGTTTGTTTTGTAATCACGAACATATCATTGATTTGGAAATTCGGTTTTGGCATGGATTATAATTGGGGTTCGGGGAGCCGTTATTTGTATTGCAGGGCCGTGCGGGGGTCACAAATGTAACGCTGATCCCTGCAATGGCTGCAGTGCTCTTCCCTTGATTAGTTAGTAACTGGCCCCTCTGCATGCAGTGTGTAGATCAGGGGTTTTCAACCTGTGTTTGGTTAAGGAACCCTATAATTATATTGTGAATTTCGGCGGAAGCCCAACTCTGTAATAGCGCGTCTGAGATTAGCTGCATTGTAAGGAACCCCAACCCTCTCTAATAGCGCGTCTGAGATCAGATGCATTGTAAGGAACCCCAACCCTCTGTAATAGCGCGTCTATGATCAGATACACTGTAAGGAACCACAACCCTCTCTAATAGCGCGTCTGGGATCAGACGCATTGTAAGGAACCCCAACCCTCTCTAATAGCCGCGTTCGGGATAAACAATACATTGTAAGGACCCCAACCATCCTCTAATAGCGGGGCGTCGAGGTCAGATACATTGTAAGAACCCCAACCCTCTCTATAGCGCGTCTGAGATCAGATGCCTTGTAAGGAACCCCAACTCGTGTAATAGCGCGGCTATGATCAGATACACTGTAAGGAACCACAACCCTCTCTAATAGCGCGTCTGGGATCAAGACGTCATTGTATAGGAACCCCAACCCTCTCTAATAGCGCGTCTGGGATCGAATACATGTAAGAACCCCAACCCCGTCAATAGCGCGTCTGAGATCAGACCGCATTGTAAGAACCCCAACCCTCTCTAATAGCGCGTCTGAGATCAGACGCGTTGTAAGAACCCCAACCCCTAATACGCGTCGTAGGTCAGATACATTGTAAGGAACCCACCCCAACCCTCTCTAATAGCGCGCCTGAATCAGATGCATGTAAGGAACCCCAACCCTATCTAATAGCGGGCGTCTGAGATCAGATGCATTGAAAGGAACCCCAACCCTCTCTATAGCGCGTCTGAGATCAGATAGCATGTAGAAACCCCAACCCTCTCTAATAGCGCGTCTGAGATCAGATGCAGTTGAAGGAGCCCCAACCCCAACCCTCTCTAATAGCGCGTCTGAGATCGAATGCATTGTAAGAGCCCAACCCTCTCTATTAGGCGCGTCTGAGATCAGATGCACTGTAGGAGACCCCAACCCCTCCTAATAGCGGCGTCTGAGACAGATGCAGTGAAAGGAGCCCAACCCCTCTAATAGCGCGTCTGAGATCAGATGCATTGTAATTCTTCTGTATTTGGTACATTTTTCAAGATGACGCTGCAATTGGGCAGGGAACCCTTTAGGGGTGGCTCCTCACTGGGAACCCCTGTTGAAAAACCCTGGTGTAGATTGCAGGGCTGTGTCACTGCACCTCCCTTCTGTGCTAGTGACCTCTTGCTTACCCGCAGTCAGACAGGAGCTGTGTGCCCAGGTGAACTTGTTCCATGAGCTGACCGGACACAGAACCCTCAGCAATGGAAGGTTGACAATCAGCACGTGCATGTGCTTCCAAGTAAGATCCGCGCTGCAGGAGTTACACACTCCGTGCGATATGCTACAACTGCGCAGGAGCAGTGTCTGGGTGCCAGCTCACCACAGCATAAACACTCAATCATTTCCTTTTGCGGTGTTCCTGCTACCTTCTGGTCTGGCAGCGAAGAGTTTAATCTAACAAGTAAGATACACTGTGTGGAAATCCGGTGCTCACGATCCCCGCTCACAGATCGCCCGCTCACAGATCCCGCTCACTAGATCCCCCTTCGTCCTCTACAGATCCCCGCTCACAGATCCCCCTTCGGCGCCGCCCTCACAGATCCTGCTCACAATCCCGCTCACAGATCCCCGCTCACAATCCCCTTCGCCGCGCTGGGTGGGCCCGCTCACATGATCCTCGCTCACAGTCCCGCTCAGATCCCCGCTCACAACCCGCTACAGATCCCCGCATCACAGATCCGCGCTCACAGATCCCTTCGCCCGTCGTCACAGATCCCCGCTCACAGATCCTGCTCAAGATCCCCTTCATCCGCTTCACAGATCCCGCTCGTACAGATCCCCCTTCGCCCGCTCAACAGATCCCGCTCACAGATCCGCTCACAATCCCCCTTGCCCGCTCACAATCCTCGCTCACGGATCCCGCTCACAGATCCCCCTTCGCCCGCTCACAGATCCCCACTCACGGACCCCCCTTGCCCGCTCACAATCCTCGCTCACAGATCCCCGCTCACAGATGCCCCTTCGCCCGCTCACAGACCCCCGCTCACAGATCCCCGCTCACAGATCCCTACTCACAGATCCCCGCTCACAGATCCCCGCTCACAGATCCCTACTCACAGATCCCCGCTCACAGATCCCCCTTTCGTCCGCTCACAGATCCCCGCTCACAGATCCCACGCACAGATCCCCCTTCGCCCGCTCACAGATCCTGCTCACAGATCCCCGCTCACAGATCCTGCTCACGAGATCCCCGCTCACGATCCCCGCTCACAGATCCCCCTTCGTCCGCTCACAATCCCCGCTAACAGATCCCCCTTCGCCCGCTCACAGATCCCGCCTCACATCCCCTTCGCCCGCTCACAGATCCTCGCTCACAGATCCCCGCTCACAGATCCCCCTTGCCCCTGCCCCTTCACGATATCCTGCTCACAGATCCCCCTCTCACAGATCCCCCTCCTCGCCCGCTCACAGATCCTCGCTCAACAGATCCCGCTCCGGATCCCCCTTCGCCCCCCTCACAGATCCCCCTTCGCCCGCTCACAGATCCCCCTCGCCCCGTCACAGATCCCGCTCACAGATCCCGCTCACAGATCCCCGCTCATGATCCTGCTCACGGATCCCCCTCACAGATCACGTCACAGATCACGCTCACAACAGATCACGCTCACGGATCCCCTTCGGCTGTTTTTTTGCACGTGCTGGTAAATTGAGAAGTCGTATTTTACAGTCACAGATTTCACAAAAAAATGTATTACAAACAGCAGGAACTGAAGGGGGATGGGGGGGGAAGAATGGGGTGAAGACATGGGGGGAGAGGTGGGCAGGGAAGGGACATGAAGGTGTGAAGGGGCGGGGGAAGAGATGGATAGGGGTGAAGTGGGTGGGGAGAGAGGTAAGGGAAGGGAGGCAGAGATTGAAGGGGGGAGAGGTGGGCAGAGGGAAGGGGAGGAAATGAAGGGTGTGGGGAGAGTATAGAAGGGTGGTGGGGAGGCAGTTTGAGGGGGGGGGAAAGAGATGTGAAGGGTGAATGGGCGGGGGGGCGAGATGTAAGGGACGGGAGGGCGGGGTGGAGAGATGGAGGAGGCAGAGGGAAAGGGGGGTGCAGGGGGGGAAGTTTCTCACTCCAACAGATTAGCTGCTCTTATCTGATTACCATTTTTATGAAACACAAAACAGCATAAATTAATTATGAAAAGATGAACATTATTCTAAACGGTGTCAAGCGAATATAAAGTGTACAACATTGAGAAAACCCCATGAATTCAAAAGGAATTTAGTGTTTTGTTTTTTTAACCCTTCCTGGAAATCATTGCAACAAGCCCTCCCCCCCTCCGTCTCCCTTCTCCCCTTTCCCTCCCCACCCCCCCCGCCCTCCTCCCTCTCCCTTCCCCCTCTGTGTGTTGAGATGTGTCCGGATATATTGAGTGGGTACCTCTGTGTTGAGATGTGTCCCGATATATTGAGTGGGTACCTCTGTGTTGAGATGTGTCCGGATATATTGAGTGGGTACCTCTGTGTTGAGTTGTGTCCGGATATATTGAGGGGTCCTCTGTTTGAGATGGTCTGGTATATTAGTGGGTACCTCTGTGTTGATTGTGTCCTGGATATATGAGTGGGTACCTCTGTGTTGAGCTGTGTCCGGATATATTGAGTGGGTACCGCTGTTGAGATGTGTCCGGATATATTGAGTGGGTACCTCTGTGTTGAGATGTGTCCGGATATATTGAGTGGGTACCTCTGTGTTGAGATGTGTCCGGATATATTGAGTGGGTACCTCTGTGTTGAGCTGTGTTCGGATATATTGAGTGGGTACCTCTGTGTTGAGATGTGTCCGGATATATTGAGTGGGTACCTCTGTGTTGAAGTTGTCCGCGGATATATTGAGTGGGGTACCGCGGTCTGTGTTGAGGGGATTTGTCCCGGATATATTGAGTGGGTACCTCTGGTGTTTTGAGGGACGTGTGGGGGGCCGGATATATTGAGTGGGTACCTCTGTGTTGAGCTGTGTCCGATATATTGAGTGGGTACCTCTGTGTTGAGATGTGTCTTGATATATTGAGTGGGTACCTCTGTGCTGAGCTGTGTCCGGATATATTGAGTGGGTACCTCTGTGTTGAGCTGTGTCCGGAATATATTAGTGGGTACCGTCTGTGTTGAGCTGTGTCCGGATATATTAGTGGGTACCTTGTGTGAGATGTGTCTGGATTATTGAGTGGGTGGACCTCTTGTGAGCTGTGTCCGGATATATTGAGTGGGTACCTCTGTGTTGAGCTGTGTCGGATAATTGAGTGGGTACCTCTGTGTTGAGCTGTGTCCGGATATATTGAGTGGGTACCTCTGTGTTTGAGCTGTGTCCGGATATATTGAGTGGGTACCTCTGTGTTGAGCTGTGTCCGGATATATTGAGTGGGTACCTCTGTGTTGACTGTGTCCGGATATATTGAGTGGGTAACCTCTGTGCTGAGCTGTGTCCGGATATATTGATTGGGTACCCGTGCTGTGCTGAGCTGTGTCCCGATATATTGAGTGGGTACCTCTGTGTTGAGATGTGTCCGGATATATTGAGTGGGTACCTCTGTGTTGAGATGTGTCCGGATATATTGAGTGGGTACCTCTGTGTTGAGACGTCTGATGTTCTGAACAGGGATACGACAGGTGTTTGCACAGATCCTCCGGGAGCACGGGATCTGCTACACCCGAATCCCAGTGGAGCTTGGACTGCACGAGTGCACCTGGGTCCAAAAGGAGCTGATGGAGTTTTACAAGGGGGTGGAGGAAGATGCCAGAAATACAGTGGACGTGTTCAAGAGCCACGGAATAAGGTAAAACAGAGCGAGCGTAGACGTTAAACGCAGCGAGCATCGCATTGCTGAGCAACTGTGGGATTACTCGTCTATATCAGGGGGGGGTGAACTCCAGTTTTCAAGGGCCACAAAGAGCCATGTTTTAAGGATATCCCTGCTTCAGCACAGGTGGCTCAGTCAGAATGCTGAGCCACCTGTGCTGAGCAGGGATATCCCTAATACCTACGGTGGGACACATTTGAAGGTTTTTAATAATAACGGACGCCGAAATCCACGGTGAAAGCGTGACACCATAATGAGGGATGAATGATTTGCAAACGCTTGGAGCTGAACGGTCTCTCCTGCGTGACCGCGATATTCTCTGGTTTTTATCACCTCTGCGCTTGGCGGTGACAGGCGCACGCTGAGCCAACAAGTAGCGGTGGGCGAAAAAGTAACGCCTACAGGGGTGTGCGTCATGGTATTATGAGAGCAGTGTCCTGACGTCATTATTTCAATCATTTAGTAAGGCCACATCTATCGGGAAATGGAACTATTACACACCCGGAGACACTGGCGGATTTCATTACAATAAAGGCGCTAAAATACGGGACAATTCGGCGCCCCGACAAACCTTTTCGGGACAAGTCAACGGGTAAATAAGGGGGTGGTACATGTTGTCCTGCTTATACGGGGGGGGGGGGGGAGGGGGGGGGCGATTGGGTGTCTTGCACGCCTCTACATACCGGGTGGCCTTAGTTTGGGGTGGGGGCCCTGAGGATGCTGGAGTTTTCCACGGTGGGGGGGGGTGGGGCCGTGGTCTAGGATTAGTTTTCCCTCTCCTATACAGAGCTTAGCGATCGCCTGGGCCGGTTCTCATGGATAAAGCTGTGCGCGGGAAAGCGACTCCGTCCCCTCGTCAATATGAAGCTGCACGGCCTGCACCGGGGTCTCATATACAGCGGGTTAGCACAGGGGCGCCTCCCCTCGGAGGGGGGGGGGGGGTCATATAGGGACAGGGGGGGGGGCTTGCAGAACGCCTGCCGGCCCGGTCTTCATGATACATGCTTTAGCACGGGCCAGGCCGCCTGCCCCTCGGTTCCTCGTGAGGGCTCCGTTCGTGGCTGGGCGTGGGGCCTCCGCTTGGCTGGAGGGGGGGGGGGGGGGTGATTCCTCTCCCCCTCTTGTGCCCGGTCGTTCTCGTTTACGGTGGTGGGGATCTCGGGAGGGTTCCTGCTCCCTGCTTCTCCCTGGAGATTGCCTGTGGGGCGCCGGAGGTCGTCAGGTGCGGGGGGGCAGTGTGTAAGGGATCTCGCTCGCCTCTGGTCGTACGGTCCGAGATTCCGGGTGCCGGTTCGTGGCCGTGGGGAAAGGGTGCGATCGGCCTGGCCTCTCCTGCTCCCTGCTGTCTCGGCCGCGCCTTTCCCTGCCTTGGTAGCCCGTCTTCTATCACCGTAAGCTCACCTCGTTCTCCCCGTCCCCTTTCACCTTACTCGGAGGTGCGGTCTGACGATCAACCTCCGGTGATCTGCTACGCAGGGGGAGGGGAAATGTGTCACGAACTCCACAAGAAGGTTACCGAAAGGGAGCGGGACCCTAGAGATCCGGAAGTGGCCCTGCAGGAACGAACAAATGGAGGAGTGGATGAGTTGAGCAACGCCTCGCTGTTCAGGTCGGATATTAAAGCTTGGGGGGGTTCACCATTGCCGGTCCCCTCTCATAGTAAAGCTTAGCACAACTCCGTGCTCATATAAGCTTATCACGCCTCTCCTCCTCTCGATATAAAGCTTAATCCCCGGGTCCGCTGGGGGAGGCCGTTTCGGGGGGGGGGGTGCTTGGGGGGGCTCCATCACCCGCTTCTCCCGGGAGACTGTGCCTCCCCGTCAGGAGTCGGATATAAAGCTTAGCAACCTCCCCTCGGGGGTGTCATATTAAAGCTGGAGTCTACGACGGGCGGTCCGTTTCCACATAAAGCTTAGCACACGAGCCTCCCCTCCTCATGTAATGGGGAACTAGCTTAGCAAGCCTCGCCCTCTCTTCTAAAGCTATCAAGACCTCCGCTCTCAATTAAAGCTTTAGCTCAACCTGCGAGGGGGGGCCTGCGCTCTCGGGACGACATAAAATCTTGCAATTCTGCTAACATCAGGTCCCTTCGGGGACCTCTCCTCCATCTTAGCCTTTGGCCTCACGCTCTTTCTTTTCGTCTATCGGGCATCTTGCGTCTCCTCCCTGTCCCCTTCGGCTAACTACATCTTCCTCCGTCCTCTGGTCCGTTTCCGGGGGGTACCTTCAACCCCTTCCTTCTCCTACTCTTCTTGGCCTAGGTGTTCACCTGTGTGGGCGGGAGTGCTCCTCCTATCTCCTCTCCTCATCTTCGGTCCCTCGGCTCCACCCTCGTTTTGGGGCTCCTGCTCCCATCGTTCCCGGGGTACAATCCTCCATGTTGTGTGAGGGTGAAGGAAGGGGGTACTTCCTTCTTGCGGTGAAATCACTCTCGATGCCTCTTAGCTCCCTCCTTCCCCCCCGCTTCGGTAAGGGGAACTCTCTCTGGCGCGCTCTTCTATCCCTCCGTTTCCGGGGTCGCGATTAACAGACTTAGGTCGGTGACTCTCCCTCTTCTCTCGTCCATGGCGAGGATTAGATGAGCGGGAGCAGAGGATAAGGGCGGGTGCCCGTCCAAGAGGAGATGCTCATACCGTTGAAGGGTCTGGCTTTGCGATTCACCTTCGCAATGGTCTCCCCGTCTCTCTAGGGACCCGCCATACAGCGAAAAAACGATAGTGTGACGTTGCTCCAAATGTGATATAATGGGGGGACGGCTGAGGCATGGTAACAATCACGGGTTAGGTCGTCCCGCTTGGGCTCGGGCACCTCTCTGCTTTCTTCCCGATCCTCTACTGCATTCGGACTGGGTAAGGTGGGGGGGAGGTGAAGGGAGTGAGACGAGGGGGACGAGGAATCACTCTCCCCAATGTCTTCTTCCGCTGCCTCGGGACTCTCTCTGTCCTCTCCCGGGAAGTGCTTACATCCCCAATGCCAAACCTTGCGCGAGCACTGTGCATTATCGGCAAGACGCACAGCACCCCTCTGGTGGGCAATAGGCAGGTGATCTTTTCATTATGAAAGCGTAAGCACGCCTCCACTCTCATATAATGCTTAACACGCCTCCACTCTCACATAAAGCTTAGCACGCTTCCCCTCTCATATAAAGCTTAGCAAGCCTCCCCTCTCATATAAAGCTTAGCAAGCCTCCCCTCTCATATAAAGCTTAGCAAGCCTCCGCTCTCATATAAAGCTTAGCACGCCTGCGCTCTCACATAAAGCTTAGCACGCTTCCCCTCTCATATAAAGCTTAGCAAGCCTCCGCTCTCATATACAGCTTAGCACGCCTCCCCCTCATATAAAGCTTAGCACGCCTCCCCCTCATATAAAGCTTAGCACGCCTCCCCTCTCATATAAAGCTTAGCTAGCACGCCTCCCCTCTCATTAAAGCTAACAGCCCTCCCCTCTCATATACAACTTCACCAAGCCTCCTCTCTATAAAGCTTAGCAAGCCTCCGCTCTCATATACAGCTTAGCACGCCCCCCCTCTCATATAAAGCTTAGCAAGCCTCCCCTCTCATATAAAGCTTAGCACGCCTCCCTCTCATATAAAGCTTAGCACGCCCCCCCTCTCATATAAAAGCTTAGCCGCCTCCACTCTCATATAAAGCTTAGCACGCCTTATATCGCCTCCCGCTCTCATATTAGCTTAGGCACGCCTCCGCTCTCATATAAAGCTTAGCACGCCTCCGCTCACATATAAAGCTTAGCATGCCTCCCCTCTCATATAAAGCTTAGCACGCCTTCCCTCTCATATACAGCTTAGCACGCCTCCGCTCACATATAAAGCTTAGCACGGCTCCGCTCTCATATATAGCTTAGCACACCTCCCCTCTCATATACAGCTTAGCACGCCTCCCCTCTCATATACAGCTTAGCACACCTCCGCTCTCATATACAGCTTAGCACGCCTCCCCTCTCATATACAGTTTAGCACGCCTCCGCTCTCATATACAGCTTAGCACACCTCCCCTCTCATATACAGCTTAGCACACCTCCGCTCTCATATACAGCTTAGCACACCTCCCCTCATATAAAGCTTAGCACCTTTTTTGGAGCTGGGACTAAGAGCAAAACACTCTGAATACAATTATCACAAGGCATGTACAATATATCCATCATGCTACAAGAACAGAAAGAGGTGTATTTTTAGTACACTTCACTTTAATGAACTTTTTGGGGATTTTCTAACAATTAGTCTACAGTTCCAACATTAGGAATTTGATTTACCGGTTCTGCCCGATTTATAAGGTGAGTTTTTTTTTTCTCAATAAAGTTAAATTGAAAAGTCCACACTCACTTATAATCGGGCGCTGAACATCTTGCTGCTGACAGTCTTGTCCTGTGGGAGGCAGCAACACAGTATCCGCCTAAGCGTGCACTCGCACTCACACTCGCGCAGACGGCTGCCGTGTTATAGTTTACGCGGGATTGAAACGCCTTTCAGTCTTGTGTAAGGCAGCAACACAGCAGCCGGCATATTACCTATTTTTACTGTTCGCAGAGGCTGGGATAGAGGGGGTCGCTTAAAATTCGGGGTCCCCCTCTAATCGGGCAAATGCAGTATTTGTTGATGTTCTGTACATTGATCATGGATACGAGTTCTAAGTAAATGCCTGCATTCCTGCACTCATTTGGTGCAAACGTGTGTATACGCGCACACATGCGCGCGCACACGTCTTGCTTGCAGGCGACCGTGGATTTCTTTTACCCAAAAGATAAGTAAAAAAAATTATATCGTGAAGTACAAATATATGTGAGAGTCCCAATCTATGCACTCACATGGGGTCAGATATAGCTTCCTCCGCAATGCCATCTCTCCCGCACACACGGGCTCTCGATATGCTCAGGACAACGCGTTTCGCCTGGCACGACTTCCTCTGGAGTCAATGACACTATGTTTTGTTTCCTTTATTCGAGTGAAACATCACATCAGTGACGATCTTGAGTGTGGGAAACCATCTAACTGCAGACTACAAGACACTTAAGAAATGCAAGTTTATATCTGACCCCATGAGAGCGCATAGATTGGGACGCTCACATATATTTGTAATTGTTTTTAATTGCACTTAACTATAGAATCTTTTTGCTTTTGGGTAATTTCCTGCTCTCCTCCCATCCAAAGAAAGCCACATTTGCTAAAGAAGACTGAACACACAGTCTGTATCCACTATCCAAATGTGGATTCTATACATTTAATGTCACTATCGTAGATTGTCACTGACCGCGCGTTTCTGTCTGTGTTGCAGGTGGCCTGATATTTACATCGGTCTCAGCACTATGGGACGGAACATGTCCACACGGAATATCCAGCGAGCAATTGACTACAGCCTCCTGTCCCTCCCCGCCAGTCTGCCCCCCGGGCTCCCGCGCCACAGCCCCCCGTCTACCCCCAGCGTGAGCATGGAACTGATGACGCACCCCGGGTACCCCAGCCTCCCCACCGAGGGGGGCTGTGGGGAGGGGCCGGATGACTTCTCCCGGTCACGGGAGCGCCTGCACGAGCTGGAGGTGCTGAGGGACCCGTCGCTACAGAGTTATTACAAAGAGCACAAGGTGCAGCTGTGTGCGTTCAGAGACCTGTAACTGGGGGCAGCACCGTCCAGTCCCCCCCGAGTGGTCACAGCAGTGGATTTACCATGAACCATCCACACCCAGAGCTGCCTTTAATATTGGGGTAACTGGACCTGGGATTTTCTATGCAACTTCGTCCAACAGCCCTCTTCCGGGTAGAGGTGCCAGCTATGCACTACTCTGCAATGTGTTCCAGGCGCCCTCATCATTTTTGACTGTATTGACTGATACACGTACACATGAACACGCTGGGAAGTGGGGACAGGGCGTTAAATATTATTGGTGTCATTCCAGGTAAATCTCACTGTCACACTCGGCGTAATAGTTTTTTTTGTTCTTTGTGGAGTGCGGTGGTGAGATTTACCTTGATTGAGGAGAGCAGTGAGGAGAGAGAGAGAGAGACGAGAGGGACAAGAGGAAACACGAGAGGAGGGAGAGACGAGAAAATAAACAAGCACATTACCCAGAACAGCAGCCACGACGCTCATCGTGGAGTAGAGATGGACAGTGCAGCACCGCGCAGGTAAGTATCAAGCAAGTATGTGTTAGAATAAAAAGCAACATTTTGATCCTCACGGGGCCCGACGCTGGTCCCTGTACGTGCCGAAACGGATGTTCATGTGGACTCTACAACACTTTTTCTAATGAAACGTATCTGCGTGGTGCTGTATCTCTTCATCTAGTTTAACTCCGTGATGTCTGCAACGGCTGCTGCCCTGGGCGTTGTACATATTTGCAATTCCTTTTTTTACATGCACACACCAACATATACTGCAAGTTTATTGGTGGGGGGTGTAATTTCACACGTGTCTGCCTAGCTCCAATACCCTTTTGGTTCCCCCGTGTTATATACATCGTGATAAAACTCACTTTTAACATTTCCAACCCACTTTCGTCTCCAGTCTCCCATAATTGAGCTGTGTTTATTCAATGTCCCCGTCTTCTAAATGACTTCAAAGCTGATCATTTAAAACAGGTACTTAATCAGTATTACATTCCACGATCTGCGGGGCGAGAGAGAGAGACTCTCCCAGTGTAATATTGCTAGGACAGTTTATTACACTAATAAAATAAACAGTAGTTCAACTCACAAACAGCGATAGATCACTCGCATTTTTGAGTATAATACTCAGTCCGTCCCATGTATACAGTATGTATATAAATATATCCTCTTCAGTGCTGCTGATACAGTGACAACTGAGCCTCATAGCAACCTCGGGTCACATTTTACTTCTGTGCCCTAAAATCAGCAGTGTGCCCGGCTCAGACACTTTGTGACAGGTGCCACACCAGGAAACCCAAGATGAGGACATCAAGCATGATTCCCAGGGCTGGAAACTCGACGCTTCTCTCTGTGACATAAAAACCACTGCGCTCACGAGGGTTGGAACCCAGCAGGGAACATTTGGGAGTTGTGGCAGTGTGAGCTACGGACACACACACACACACACACACACACGGAGAGAGTGGGACCGGTTTTAAAAGTTGTTCAAACGGGGAAATAAAATAAGCCAAAACAGGTGTTGCTTGGAAGAGTGCTTTCGTGTTCAGATATCTCTGGTCAGCAGGCAGCTTGACATGCTCAGTACTTTCCTTTACAGTTGGTGGTGTTTGTGTTTAATAGAAGCCTGTATTTGCGGGACCCATTTCAAGCCCTTTACGTGCAGGCGCTTTTAACTGGGTTAATCATGGCAGCTCAGTAACCACAGCCTGTGTGCAGACGGGTCTCTTCCGCTGTCCCGGTCGCTACAGCAGCCTGTAACCCAGATTATACAGGAAATGTTGCTCCAGGTCCCCCCGGTAACTAGGTCAGGATCCTCCCTCCTGTAGTGAATGCCCCTTCTGCCTCGTACACTGCATGAAACCGGCCGCACTGCTTCAATTGCTTGTGATTTGGGCAAAACAAATAACGCGTTCCGGCACATGTCCGAACTCCTGTTACCGCTGCTTCTAAGGCTGAGTCCATGCGGCCACAGACCGCGCAGGGTGCGATCAAATTGCCTTAAGGCATTGATCGCACCCATAGACCGCGCAGGAGGGGGCAATTGATTTCTTGGCGTGACACGCAGGTCACATGAGCGGTTCTGCCAATGAGGGTGAACGATCTCCGTGACACCCCTAGGAACGCCCCCCCCCATGGCCAGGGAAAGCACCCGCTTCACAAGTGACCCAGCTCTGAAGTCAAACTCCCTCGTCTCCTCAAGCTTGGGAGAGTGTCCGTGCCTGCACCTGGCGCGCCGCGTGAGCCTGGACGGGAAGGTAAAGATTTTAGGAGGTAAGCGCGCTCAGTGCCAACAGGGACACAGCCTAATAGTGCATTGTTCCTTGGCTAAGGCTCCGTCACCCTTGGGTGCGCCGGCCTCATTTAAACGTTCCCCACCTCAAAACCGCACCGTTCATTCAATGTGCTTTTGGATCTCATTTAAAATAGCATCGGCAAAGAAGGGTGGGGAGTCGTGTTGGGTCCTTTCTTCCAGGTAGTAACAAAGGAGGGAGAGTCCGCAGGTGGGAACAATACCTTTTATCGGACCAACAAGTGGTTGATATGTTCCAAGCTTTCCAACCTCTCGGGGGGACTTTATCAGGTTGCCCGAGAAGTTGGAAAGCTTGTAACATACCTGTTATTGGAGCAACAAGTTATCATACTCCCTCCTGTTACTACTTAAAATAACATCTGCATTTTCAGTGACCGATAACACTAGTTGTGGCTGTAATGTTCACATGCAAGTATATCATTTCAGCATTCTAGGAACAAGACATAGTTGGTTTCTGCAGCAGTGATAGTAATTCGATAAAAAACAAAAAAAAAGTTGCATAGCCTAAATCAATTATGCTACAGTATGTGTACAGATTATCTTAGCATATATCCAATTTGTTAACTACAGTACACTGCTTCTAAGAATTAGATGACGATCCAATTGTTCCTACACAGGCCGCAAAACCTAAACAGCACTCTTCGGCCAGCGCTCCCGTTCTTGCAGTTTACTTACTTGTGTGCTAGGCGGAGCAGCCATTTGTACCATTGCTACCCACATCATTTGAACACAAAAAGAAAAAATAGCGCACGGAGGCGAATACAATTCTCACGTGAGTAAATACCGACTGACTCCACTCATCGCCCGTAAGTGGAAGGAGTACCATCTACCAGATTTCACCAGCAACGAAGGAAAGGGTTCTTTACAGTAAGGGCAGTTACAATGTGGGATTCATTACCCATGGAGAGTGGGATGGCAGATAAAATAGATCTGTTCAAAAACAGGTTGGACATCTCTTTATAAAGGAACGGTATACAGAGATATACCAAATAAGTAAACATGGGAAGGATGTTGATCAAGGGAATAATCCGATTGCCAATTCTTGGAGTCAGGAAGGAATTTATTTTCCCCTTATGAGATATCATTTGATGTCACTGGGGTTTGTCGTTTGCCTTCCTCTGGATCAATAAGTATAGATACAGGATAAAGTATCTGTCGTCTTATTTAGCATAGGTTAAACTTGATGAACGCATGTCTTTTTTCAACCTCATCTACTATGCAACTACCCAGAGTTAGGAGGCGACCTGCAAGCAGACACCCGAAGCGTAGGAAGAATGGCACTCCACCGGATGGTGCGAACGGAAAGCCGGAAGTGACATCTCTGCTATTCAGAATTCCCAATGCGTTTTGTACACCAAAAAGGTACCACCCCTGATGAAGTACCTTTGGAGTACAAAACGCGTAGGGAATGCTGAATAGCAGAGACGTCACTTAAGCCTCTCCATTCGCACCATTGCGCGTTCCATTCTTCCTACTCTCCGGGTGTCCGCTTGCAGGTAGCCGCTTAACTCCTAGTAGATGGGACTCCTTCCACTTATGGGTGATGAGCGGAAGCCAGGCTGTAATTACCCACATGTAAGCGAGAACCGAATTGTCTCATTTTTATACAAATCTTTTATATTCACCTTGGTGTGCTTTTTTCTTTGATGTCTGTGTTCAAGTTTGTGGTTGGGAAAGGAACGGCCCAAAAAGAAAAGCCGTAAGAGGGTTTCTGGAGGACCCCTCCCACCGCGGGGGGGTTGTTTTTTGCGCAGAAGAGTTCCTTGTTTGCTACACACACCATTTGCAAGTGCAGGAGTCTGCGTTACACAAACCAGTCATCGAGGGATTCGGAAAGATTGTGCTTCTCACAGACGAGGAACGTGGAAGCCTGAGCAAGTTGAACCTATATGGGATTATAAAGAGAGAAGGAACACAGGCTCTCGCTTTGCTGCTGACCAGAGCAAGGCACAAAAAGCCTACCACTGAAGCTCTGACCAATTATCTGCAGGGATCAGACGGACACCAGAGGAATATACGTGGTGTGTACAGGGGTCTGCCTCGGTCTCATGCATGAACACGTTAATGGTCACAGACGATCGAGATATATAGATCTAGTGATGTACTGGTATAAAAACACTACTTTTAGCGCAAAAGACCTTCAAATCTAGTGCCACCCCCTTTGTACAAGGGATCTTACGGCACAACCATGAGTGGCTTACGGCTTAAACCGGTTTTTTGAATGCACCAGCGTGTCTTCAAATTAAGTAGCGTAAAATGCTACTTCAAGGCTTTTTCTGAACTCCTTAAAATGTAAAATTTGGCATAGACCTCTGGCTAGGGGGCCCCAACATTCATACTTCTCTACAGCAGGGGCTCAATATTTCCGCTAACCAAGTAACACCCCAAAAACACAGTCACAACCAGTCAACTTGGTTTCCCCCTTTAATAAACATTATTGTTGTAACATCTGCCAGATTTACAGAAGAACAGGCTCGTGTCCGACAGTTCATTTTTCTTTTTTTTTTAATCTTTTTACATTTTTAGATATTTTTAGGTTACAAACTGAAGTTAAGGAGAACTTACCATCGAGTCCCACCAAGCACAGTGCAACATTGAAAGAAAGGGGAACGAAGAGCCCAATGTTCAACTGCACCCGGGGGCGGCCAACACCCGCCCTCCAGGGGCCACCGACAGGCCAGGCTTTCTGGAGATCCCAATCAGTGGCTCAGTCTCAGCCACCTGTGCTGAAGCAGGGATATCCTGACCTGTCGGTATGCCGTTGCGGACCGGCGTTTGCCACCCCCTAAACTACACCCTTCCTTCGAGGGGACCCGTGAGGGCCACGATGCTGCTCTAACCTCTTCCACGCCCGAGGGTCCGTGCTGCGGGTCCCCGAGGCGCTGAATTGGTTTACGGTGGAGGGGGGCGGAGACGACACAGACTGAAATCAAACGGATAAAAGGACCTTGCAAAGGAGTGTCCAAAAAAAAAGGTATTAAGAGGTGAAACAAAAGTCGCAACTATACACAATTCAACCCTAAGGGAAGAACGCACCGGGAGGGCTACACATGTCAATTTTCAAAAGGAATAACAAAAAATGGTAGTTAGAACATTTCTCTGTAATTATGTTGAAGTAATGGATTGTTGGTTTTACACGGAGAGCAGACCTGCGTCCCCCAATTCCATATATATATATATTTTTGTATATATATATATACATACACACACACATATTTGGTTTCTTTTTAATCCTCTCTTTACAAGTTTATCTAGGTGACTGTTTTACGGAGTCGCGGGGTGACGCTGCGCCTCTGTTCCGGGTTCCCTCGGAGTCCTGCCTCGTGTGTGTGTTTTGGGGGGGCGGGTGAGGGGGAAGGGGGGGGGAGGGGGAGGGATTTTGAACTCTGACTCCATTCTTCAGTTGCGCTTTTTGTATTCGTTTTTTAATTTTTTATTATTATTTCCGCCGACGCTTGGCCTCAGGTTTAGTCCACTGGTCGCTTCTCTCCGTATTTCTTTGTAAACTCCTCGGCGTTCTTACAGAATTTTTTACGGTCCTTTGAGTATTCTTCTGCTAGGTCTGCACGCAGTGGGTGCTCTGGCTGGGGGTCGTTTACCAGGGCAATGAGGGACTGGATGACTAGGGTGGGAAGAGAGAAGCACAGTGTAAGTAAGTCAGGGGAGTGAGAGCAAGAGACTTCTGCATAGTACTCAGTGTCTCAATTCTCAGAACAATGGCCATAATATTAATAATAGCCATAATAATAATAATAGCCATAACAACAACAACAACAACCATAATAATAATTAGCCATAATTATAATATTAGCCATAAGAATAGCTACAATATTAATAATACCACAATATTGATAAGCCATCATAATGATAATAGTCGTAATAAGAAAATCAATAATATTAGCCATAATACCTCTGCCGACAGTATTTCCAGGTGTGTTGCAATACCTCTAGGCCAGGGGCGTACAAACTGGGGGGCGCGAGATTCTCTGCGGGTGCGTGGGGGTTACAGAGGACTTGCGCTCTTCCCGAAGGCATTTAAATGAAATGCCGGGCGAAGCCCTCTGTAACTTCACTTCACTTGGCACGGAAGGCTTCTGGCGACGCGTGACGTCATTACGTCAGAACGCAGGAGCCAAGGT
>WSYH01017631.1:0-11801 GCA_036426205.1 Ascaphus truei
CGGCCGGAATTTTTCCCAGACACCGGCACATAATACAGGTATGATTGTTTAATGCTTAGTCACACACAACCTCTACGCTGATTCATTCATTTATGTCAAAAGTAGTACAGTGTAAATGGGGAGAAACTTACCTCATCATAATAAAATCTTAGCTCGGCCCTTTTTAATCTTAAATCCCATAGAACAACGGTCCCACTTTCATAACCTATAAGCAGCTGAAAAACAAACATAAAACAAGATTACTCAGCCACATATTATTAGAATATATCTTTGGCTCAAAACAGGAATAATATAGTGATAAAGTGAAAACAGGCGCAGACAAATAAAAGGGGTGAACACTATTAATGAGTGACTTAATATAAACTTATATAAGTGAAAAAATAGTAATAGTTGTAAATACAGTTTCACCCCCTGCTCAAAACCCACTGAAAGGGGTAGTCTTCACTCTTCCCCCATGGTAACAGCAGTGAACAAGAAATCCAGGGGGAGCATGGGGAAGAAACAAAATAAAACTAAGTGCAGCAGAATAGCAATGGGGAAAATTGCTTCCAAATGACTTGGCTCTTATAGAATGACTACTTACAGGATGTAAGAGTCAAAACAGCAGGGTTGACTCATACAGTCAATGGTTAATGAGTGGTAAAGTTGTCATCTGGGTGGATCAGGTACTCAGGAGGGTATGGCCCGATAACAAGAGAAAGAAACTGGCATAGCGCAGATCAACCGAGGTATAAAAAAGTTTATCTCAATAAAAGTAATGTACTCACAATATAACAATAAAAAACGGGCATGTCACACTGCAATAGTGTATAAGAGGATATCTACAGCCGGCTGGCTCACCGTCCCGCAACTCTCCCCACTCGTCTGTCTCTGCCTTCGATCAGCTGCGACACTGCACAGCTCGGCGTCTGACGTCAGATCCGGGTTCGTCGCTGGGTAAGGGCTGGACCTTCTGGGACTCCTCTTCCGATAGCTCCGCTCAGGTAAGACTCCCACTCAACGCGTTTCGCCACGTGTTAGCGTCGGCTTCGTCAGGAGTGTGGAGTCTCATGATCATGATTCTATCTTAAATAGCTTGGTTATTTAATAGTTAATAGGGAACTAGCTGTTCCTTAAAGCGCTAATGGGGTGGATAATAGTAGAGGAATGCTAAATCACACAATATAATACATAGGAGTGCAAGCATAAGGGGGTTAATCTCCCAAATGACCAGAGATATAGATGGATAATGAGGATATACACATATAATCATATAGAAATATATAATCAAAATCACAAATGTTAAAAGGGAGACCTCTTATATGGGAACATGCTAAATAACACCGTTCATAATGGACAAAGGTATAAATGAATGGTGGGGATATAAACATATAATCATATATATAATCACAAATGTTAGGAGGGAGACCTCTTATATGGGAACACACTAAATAGACACATTTAATGTAATAGTAACCACTAGCTGGATACTTAATTCCTTGTTGTCAGTACATACAACAATATAGCAGAAAGTTATACAAATTAATTATAAAATCCCTATAGCTGGATGGTTCTCCCCCCCTTTCCCCCCCCCCCCCTTCCTCTCCCCCCCTTCCTCTCCCCCCCCCGCTGCACCTGCTCCCCCTTCACACTGCTGATGGTTATATACTGCAGTTCTTCACTTCTCACTATCCCTCTCATCTATTTATTGCCCTGTCTGTTTATTTACCACCCTCTCTGTTTATTTACCACCCTCTCTACCATGAATTCTCTACATCTCCTGCCTTAGGATGTTATCTTGTTTTTATACATCTCGGTTAAACTCATGGAATGTTCTGTCAATCAGGATCGCTGACCTGAGGAAGAGAGGAGAACTCTCGAGAGCTTGTCTTGTAATATCAATTGTTAGTCCAAATAAAAAAAAAGGTGTTATTGCCTAATACCGAAGTACTCATTTACTCTGAACCATCGCAGCTGGACTAACGCGGTTATTTCTACTTAATAGGATCAATATAGAAATGATAAAATTAAAGGGGAATAAATTGATAAATAATTTCAAATGAATAGAGAACTTATACGCAATATAAAGTATTGGCATATTTCCAACAGCTGAAGGAATAGGAAACCTGGATCAAATCCCTGTGTCGGCTCCTGTGACCTGGTGTCACTTTAACATAGATTGTCAGCTCATCTGGACAGGGACTGTCTGTAACATTCCTATGTACAACTCTGCTTACCGCGCATATACCGTAATTGTGGAGCGCTCATCGTGAGAAAAGCGGTGTAGGAAATAAAGTTATTATTATTAGATGTCTGCACAATATATTAAAACATACATTAAATGTTATACATAGTTACATAGGAGATGAGTTTGAAAAAAGACGTACATCCATCAAGTTCAACCTATGCTTAATGTAGATGACAGATACGTTATCCTATATCCCTATATCCATACTTACAGTATATTGATCCAGAGGAAGCAAACACAAACCCCCAGTGACACATCATCCAATGATATCTCATAAGGGGAAAAATAAATTCCTTTTTAACTCCAAATAATGGCAATCAGATTACTCCCTGGATCAGCATCCTTCCCGTGTTTACTTATTAGATATATCCCTGTATACAGTACCTTTCCTTTCTAAAAAAAATGTCCAACCTTTTTGAAGATATCTATTGTATCTTTACTGTAAAGATCCCTTTCCTTTGTTTCTGGTGAAATGTATTATACATGTAAACCCCCTGTATGTGTGGCCAACCCAATAGATAAAACTCACCAGGTGAGGAAAGGTTCATGTTGGCGCTGAAAGTTGTCCTCTCCACTGTACCTGAAATAAATGACATTTTGTTTTCTACGAGACTCTTGTGTGTAGAGTTCTACTTGACCATTTTCAGGGAGTTTTTTCTCCGTTTTTAAATTGGTGTTGGAAAGGTACAAACGTTTGATTAGGCGGTAACCGTATTTTGTGTCTGTAGGCGTAGAGAGAGGGCCTCTCTTAGGCCGCGCGTATAGTGCCGGCGACGCGACTGGAAAAATCTAATTGAAATGACTTCCAGCGATCGCCACCACGCTGTCGCCCTTACTATACATGCACGTGACGGCGTCAATGCATGTTTTGACGCAACGTCGCTGTCGCCATCACTATAAGCGCGGCCTTATAGGGTGCCAGCCGCGAGGGAGCCAAAGGTGAGGCACAAGGGGAGACGTGATTATTTTGGGAAGGTAAATCGCTGGGCCCAGACTCGATCCAACTTGTGAATGGTTGGTTTGAACTCTTTGAGTGCTTAAACCTGAGTGCCACGGCCCCTTTGGCCTATCACAGAATAAAGCTGCGATGTACGAACCCCAAAAAAATGTATTTGATGTAGCACGGACGTTTTATTATATAGGTTAACAAAATATATTATTTTCACAGTATGGCTGCTATTAAATATTACACCAATAATTTATATTTATTAACACTAGTTATAAATTAAAGTATGCACATTGTTTTTATTTTCATTGCATCAAACCAATTATTTAACATGGATGCATCAAAAATAAAGTCTTCATAGCTACGCCGCACATTTTAGGAAGGAGTGTGCTACAAGTTTACTGCATCTTACATCTGCTCCTCTTATCCGCACATAATGAGATCTCGAGATTGTTCGTGTGTGTGCAATACAAGACATCAGAACCGGGGCATATTAGGGCTCACCCCGATATTAATCACGACTGCGCACTCTTTACTGCCAATGCATCAGGGATTTCATTTATTCAGATTTTATCCAGATATTTTCGACTATATTAAGTGACAACTTACGGATCTATTGGGGTATTTAATGAACTCTTCAAGATGCAAAACTAATGCAAAAAACCAACACCGTATTTATCAAAGAAACCCCAGTAAAAGTGCAGTACCGGGAGATTTTGCGTTGATATATTTGGGGCCCTTTCTGCACGGAGTTTGTTCTAGTTTAGCAGCCATGAGACTTTAATATGGGCCAGATGCATAGAGCTCGTTCAGTCAGGGCTTATAACATCCCGTTACCTAAAAACAGGGCGGGACGCTATTTCCCCCCCGAGATTAACGTATATCCATAAAGCTAATTCTATGCATAAACAATGTCCGAAATACAATGACATTACTGTAACGGTGTTATCTTCCAATAATGTCAGTGGCGTTAAGCGTGCCTTAGTGTTACTCCGCTCCACAGCCTGGAAGAGGCGGTTACCTAAAGCTGTTGAAATATCGAAAAAAGGAGAGGGAAATAATGCTGTTAGTTAAGCTTATATCTACCTGTGGCGTTACACCCATCCACACCCTATAAAAGTCCCATTTTAGGTATGACCTAACAAATATACCATTAAGTCCCATCGTTAACCTTAATGGCCTCCAATGGGTATGTGATGCTCTGATAACGCCTCATTTGCATGTCATTATCACTGACGCCCGTTGCAGTTAACTCAAGGCTGCATACAGGAGAAAGCACCACCTTATTGGCAGACGGAAGGAGGACGCCTGTAATGTCATAACAGTCGTATCGAGGTGCCGTACCCCACTTCTCCGCCTAATGAATCTCCCTCCATGTACTTATACCAACCGAGTGCACACATGGATCATTGGACTTGGTTAATGGGATTATGTAAATAAATAAACATACGTTGAGCACTGTGTCAAGATATCAGATACTGCAATACATTTATTTAATAAAAATAGTGTACATTTTCAGTTCTCAATGTTTCTAGCTAAAGAAAATGTGGAAAAAAAATTCCTCATGGAAAATGTATTGCTATTGTCCAAGCAGAACCTCAAGTATTCTCCCGATGCTGCCAAATTTATACTTACTCTTTGGATGTATCTACCCAATAGAAACAATATAATACATTTTGGCACCCAAACAAAAGAAACATTCATTGTTTCAATTCAATTGCATCCATAAAAACACGATCAACAGAAATGAACTCTTTCAACGGGGCGGGGGATGTGGAAATATTATCTGGGATGAAAGGATCAACAATGTCCGGGAATTCCTTCGAACCGGAAGAATTGGATTGTCTTCTCGGAAAAGCACCGGAATTGGAGCATGGAAGTCCGGAGTCTCCTTCTGAAGGGACGCTTTCTGCATCTGGTCCGCTGATGGATGTGCGCAGAGGGCCGTGCACTACCTCTCGCTGTGCTGTTTGGACGTCGTCCCTCTCACCAAATACCTGGCTAATGAAGCCACAAGAACGCGAGGTTGAGTAGTGATGCAGGGTTTTTTCCACGGAGCAGATATCTATGGAATGTCTTCTGGGATCATCCAACCACGAGGAGGTCTTCTGAACAATACCATGAGCATCTACACTGTAGAATTTCTTGATGTCCTTGAACATAACACTGTTATTATCTCTCAGTCTTAGTTTCTGGCTTAGCGAGTATGCCACCGAATACACACTCAACGCTTCACATGTTTTTGAGCCGAAATGCTTTTTACAAAATGCTGTGTTCAGCAAATCTTGGTACTCTCGTCCCGTGGAGACTTCCCTGAAAGTATTTGTACTCGTCTGGGAAGCGTCGGCGTATCTCAACTTGTCGCATGTCTCACAGAAATGCTGAGTGGGGACACGGGGTCGCTCCTCCTCGCGTGATTTCCCTTCCAGTTCCGGGGGCTTAAAAACGGACGTGACATTCGCAGACGCTCGACAAACTGGTATCTTTGCAGCAGGACTCTCCGACGTCAGGCCTTGGACATTTCCCTTGCCATTGGAGTACACTTCGAAAGAGTCGTTTCTGATTGCTTCCTAAACAGAGAAATCAGTAAATATGTTGTATGCTGAACGGGAACGGACGCAGAAAATAGTACAGAAAAGTCTCACATTACAATACAATTGAGATCTTATATCAAAATGTAAAGAAATGTCACTTCAAGTTAGGGAACTAGTCCAAAAGATGCTTTCAAGTCATGTGATTGATTATATATACAGTGACGGGAAACGTTTTGTGAACCCCAATGATAATTACGGAAATTCCATAGTACTGAATCTAAAGGGTCACATACTTTGTCACACATATATTGAACGTTGAATCATTTGTTGGCAAATACATGTTGAAAAAGTATCATGTTTTGGTGACATTTGTTTTATCAGGTTATCTGTATATATTATTAGGACTGAGATTAAGATCTAATAACATTTTAGGTTTGAAATATGTGAAACTCCTGACCACAGAAGTGCTGTAGCAACAGAAGAAAGTGCTTATTTACTCCATCAAACAACAAGATATCCCGACGTTTCGTTCTCCAGAGGGACCTTCTTCAGGGTCACTGGGCCAGTGCTGGCATTTTGAACACTTTGTTGTCCATTCTTGACATTTTACAATTGCCTATTTACCGAGCAGGACATCTGCCTTGTAGAGCCTTATGGGATTGGTATAGTGATAAGTGAACACAGGCGCAAACAAATAAAAAGAAAACACTTATAATAAGTGACTTAGTATATACTTAAATAAGTGAATAGATAATAATAATTGTACAATACAGTTTCACCCCCTGCTCAAAACCCACTGGAGGGGGCAGTCTTCACTCTTCCCCCACGGTAACAGCAGTGAATACAAAATCCAGGGGGAGCATGGGGAAGAAACAGAAATAAATTTAAGTGCAGCAGAATAGCAATGTGGAAAAAATGTCTCCAAACGACTTGGCTCTGATAGAATGACTACTTACAGGATGTAAGAGTCAAAACAGCGGGGTTGACTCACACAGTCAGTGGTTAAAAAGTGGTAAAGTTGTCATCTGGGTGGATCAGGTTCTCAGGAGGATATGGCAATACACACTCCTGACGAAGCCGACGCTAACACGTGGCGAAACGCGTTGAGTGGGAGTCTTACCTGAGCGGAGCTATCGGAAGAGGAGTCCCAGAAGGTCCAGCGCTTACCCAGCGACGGACCCGGATCTGACGTCAGACGCCGGGCTGAGCAGTGTCACAGGTGACCGGAGGCAGAGACAGACGAGTGGGGAGAGTTGCGGGAAGGTGAGCCAGCCGGCTGCAGATATCCTCTTATACGCTATTGCAGTGTAACATGCCCGTATTTTTTATTGTTATATTGCCATATCCTCCTGAGAACCTGATCCACCCAGATGACAACTTTACCACTTTTTAACCATTGACTGTGTGAGTCAACCCCGCTGTTTTGACTCTTACATCCTGTAAGTAGTCATTCTATAAGAGCCAAGTCGTTTGGAGACATTTTTTCCACATTGCTATTCTGCAGCACTTAAATTTATTTGTGTTTCTTCCCCATGCTCCTCCTGGATTTTGTGTTCAGAGCCTTATGGGATTACCATGGCTTTAAAGGGTTAATAGAGGTACCAATATATAGACTGATGTATTTCCTAGTACATGGGACATGGGTGAGTCAGAAGGTGTTAAGCTCCTCCCACTGCTGCCTGGAAACAGATATATATCTCCCGTAATGTCACTAGGAAGGAGAAGGTTCTAGAGATGAGGTTCCTGGAGGAATGAGGTGGATGCGCCTCAGTGTATATAGTTTACAGGAATGTCCACACGTATATAAGAAAGACCATCCCCGTTTATTATGTTCTAGTCCGGGGCAGTGCCCCTTCAGGTAGGGTCGCGAGAAATGGCCAAGGTGAACCCAGTGGTTTACAGAAAAAGAGGCATGGGCATTACAGAGGTCTCCATGAGGGGGATTCCAGGGTGCAACAGGACCAGCTCTACAGGCAGGTCCACACAGTCCTCAGTACTAGTCTGTCTAGAACTGGCAGTTCAGACAGCGGAGCAGGATATAGATCCACTACCCATATTGAATCGGCCAAGGCCCAAGAAGGGGCTCATAGTGGGGGAGCATAACAGACGTTATGCAGAACGGGGACAAGTCAACTAACCCAAGCACCTTGAAGTGTCCGCGCCTCCCCTGCGGGTTAGGTGAGAACACTCCGGGATGCAACAAATAAAGAGTACAAACCCCTGAAAGGAAACAACGTCACCCGTAAAATACGTGTCCTATGACGAATGGGAAGAGCCCTTGGAGAAGGGGGGGCAAATAAAGAGAGATGCTTGTACTACAAAAGATCCTCGCGCCCATCATTTCCATCTTTGCTACCTCATCGCCCCGCCGCACCAATCCTGCACCCCGAGTAAGGTGAAGCCCTCTGAGAAGCCAATATAAGATGATGTAAAGTCCCCAGGAGCCAGGCGGGGAGGGGAACATACACACACAGAAAGGCGCCAGCGGGAAACCGAGACGTGGCATCAATAAAAAACACATTTTTGTATAATTTGTTGGTGTGCCTATGTTTATATTTTTTCTAGAGTGTGTGTGTGGGGTACTTGGATAGTAGCACCCATTCCAGTAAGTGTATCCTTTTATTTATACAGTGCCAACAGCCAAAGCAGGGCTTTGCAGAATCACTATACAGGGGAAATAAAAGTGCAAACAGTAAGTACATGATAACAAAGGGGATCCCTCTCCTGAAGAGCTTGCAATCCGTGCATGAATATACCCAGACACAAATACAAATACAGGTTATAGGGCAAAGAGAGTACACAGGGAATTTACTGGCACAGGTGAAATACACAGAATGTGCCAGGAATAGTCTCCTGGGAGAATGACAGACAATGTCCATGTTCATCACCTGTCTACGGAGCAATCGTCGAGCTGATGGAGAACGCAGAGGTGCCGGTAGTTTGGGTATCTCAGATTCCGGGTCACTTCCTGGAGGTGCAGCGGGGGGGAGCCTCAGTGGCACTTGTAGGAGAGACGTGATGCCAATTGGCTGAGACTGAACGGAAGAACTGGAACCTGATCACATGTCAGAGCAAAACGGTAATCAATATCACCAGGGAGCAGTGATTGTCTATGTGTGACAGAGGCGAGTGTGTTATCTATGTGTTACAGAGGCGAGTGTGTTATCTATGTGTGACAGAGGCACGTGTGTTACCTATGTGTGAAGGAGGCGTGTGTGTGTTACCTATGTGTGAAGGTGTGTGTGTTACCTATGTGTGAAGGAGGCGTGTGTGTGTTACCTATGTGTGAAGGAGGCGTGTGTGTTACCTATGTGTGAAGGAGGCGTGTGTGTTACCTATGTGGAAGGGAGGCGTGTGTGTGTTACCTATGTGTGAAGGAGGCGTGTGTGTTACCTATGTGGAAGGGAGGCGTGTGTGTGTTACCTATGTGTCAAGGAGGCGTGTGTGTTACCTATGTGTGAAGGAGGTGTGTGTGTTACCTATGTGTGAAGTAGGTGTGTGTGTTACCTATGTGGAAGGGAGGCGTGTGTGTTACCTATGTGGAAGGGAGGCGTGTGTGTTACCTATGTGTGAAGGAGGCGTGTGTGTTACCTATGTGTAAAGGAGGTGTGTGTTACCTATGTGTAAAGGAGGTGTGTGTTACCTATGTGTAAAGGAGGTGTGTGTGTTACCTATGTGTAAAGGAGGTGTGTGTTACCTATGTGGAAGGGAGGCGTGTGTGTTACCTATGTGGAAGGGAGGCATGTGTGTTATCTACAGATGTAGCATGATTCCACCTCACCCAGCACATCACTTGGAGCGGGCGGACCCCGGTCAAGCACGACCACGTCCCGGTGAAGGGGAGATATCCCATTAGGATTAGCGCGGTGGGAGGTCCCTGCTCCTGAATGGGACTGCCGCGCGCTAATCCTACCGGTCCGCACCAGTGTAGAAGAGGCCCGGTGTGATGAACGTAGTGGGGGTCCCATTCATAAGCAGGGACCCCCGCTGCGGCAATCCTGATGGGAAATTAGTGTATTGGACTTTGGGGCGTGGGGAAGTCCTGATCGGGCCGTGGCCAGGCTCCACTCAGCTGCAGTCGCCTTGCGCCCAAAATGAATTTAACTAACACTACATCTGTATGTGTGACTGAAGAGTGTGTGTAACCTATGTATGTATGACACAGGGGTGTACAACCTATGTATGACTGACGTGCGTGTAACCTACTGTATGTATGACACAGGGGTGTACAACCTATGTATGACTGAAGAGTGCGTGTAACCTATGTATGTATGACGTGTGTGGAACTGTCTATGTATGACTGACGTGTGTGGAACTGTCTATGTATGACTGACGTGTGTGTTATACCTCGGTTGATCTGCGCTATGCCAGTTTCTTTCTCTTGTTATTGGGCCATACCCTCCTGAGTACCTGATCCACCCAGATGACAACTTTACCACTCATTAACCACTGACTGTGTGAGTCAACCCTGCTGTTTTGACTCTTACATCCTGTAAGTGGTCATTCTATAAGAGCCAAGTCATTTGGAAGCAATTTTCCCCCATTGCTATTCTGCTGCACTTAGTTTTATTTTGTTTCTTCCCCATGCCCCCCCCCTGGATTTCGTGTTCAAAACAGGAATAAGTCAGGACGTTGCAAACACATTTAAATGTACAAATCCAGTATATAAATGGCTTATGTACCCGATATCCCCCCCAACGCTGAGCGTGACTGGGGCGTCCGCGTTAAATTGGGCAATTACTACCTTGAAGAGTCAACCCAACGGAGTAATATTTACATGAGAACTGCAACATACAGTACTAACATATTGTAACTCATCCTTGAGACATGGAAACAGTTTGAATAGAGGTAACAATGAGATATCAGTAGATAAAAGGCAAGATAAAATGCACTTGTAGTTGAGCTTCAAACCAACAACTAAACTCTGCACTTTGACATAATTTATTTAAAAACCATCGGTGTGTTTAATATATTCATTGCGTTTGCAAAAAAAGTAATACTTCTGCTTTGCAAAAAAAATATTATATGTCTTATTATTACCGCAGAGAGACGACAAATCAATGTATATAAATGAGAAATGATCATTATACTGTAAGAACAAAAAAAGAACATCAAGAACAAGTTACAATTATAAAGAAAAACATAAAAATGAATGGTGTCTGGCGCCCGTGTGTCAGGCGGCCATATACCAGGCGGACAGTATTTAATTCTTTACACCATGGAAGCATGCCATTTGTGTCTTTTAAGAACAAAAGTTAGTCATCGCGATTCTTGCAGTACATCTTGCGCACACGCGTGGGCAGTGCGTGTGTAATATAGTGGGAAGGAGTGGTTAGGGGAGACGAGTTAACTCAATCACTGCCATAGGGGACAGAAACAATTACAAAGCAACACTTGCCACTCACACATTGAAGGCATTTAGAGGCATATTTACTAAGAATAACACAGTTTAGTAAATATGGGCCTAAGTGTTACTGATTTTGGGCATCTGAATGCTATCGTCTCAGGCATCAGCAGCTGCCTCGTGTTCTGTCTCCTCCACTACAAACAGCAGACAGGATGGTTTTATACCTGTGTGGCTTATTCCGTTCATTACAAATAACCTTTTATAATATTCATAGAGTAATCCTGTACGAGAAACGTCCTATCCTGTCTGTGACAGCGGGACCTCTACCTGCCCCAAGAGAACAGAATGTCAGAGCACAAGCAGGGTGGTTGGGTGTTTACCTGGAGGGACTGCTCTGTCCACACCTGGAGGGACTGCTCTGTCCACACCTGGAGGGACTGCTCTGTTCACACCTGGAGGGACTGCTCTGTTCATACCTGGAGGGACTGCTCTGTTCACACCTGGAGGGACTGCTCTGTCCACACCTGGAGGGTGCTCTGTCCACACCTGGAGGGACTGCTCGGTCCACACCTGGAGGGACTGCTCTGTCCACACCTGGAGGGACTGCTCTGTCCACACCTGGAGGGACTGCTCAGTCCACACCTGGAGGGACTGCTCTGTCCACACCTGGAGGGACTGCTCTGTCCACACCTGGAGGGACTGCTCTGTCCACACCTGGAGGGACTGCTCGGTCCACACCTGGAGGGA
>WSYH01017632.1:0-11801 GCA_036426205.1 Ascaphus truei
TCTCTCAGTCTCTCTCTCTCTTACCATATCTATCTTCCCCACTCCCTGTCTCTCTCTCTCTCTTACCATATCTATCTTCCCCACTCTCTCAGTCTCTCTCTTACCATATCTATCTTCCCAACTCTCTCAGTCTCTCTCTTACCATATCTATCTTCCCCACTCTCTCAGTCTCTCTCTCTCTTACCATATCTATCTTCCCCACTCTCTCAGTCTCTCTCTTACCATATCTATCTTCCCCACTCTCTCAGTCTCTCTCTCACCATATCTATCTTCCCCTCTCTCAGTCTCTCCTATTCACCTTTTTTCTGTTGCCCGTATCTGTCTCGCTGCCAATCCCCCCTAACCACAGTTAATCTCACTCGATGTTTTCAATGTGATGTCCCTCTCCCCAGCCTATTCTTCCTTTGGTGTCCTTTTAATGTGGACATCGTTGCCAGGTCCGATCTCATCACTCCCACTTCATCGGTCCTCCTGCCTCCCTCCTCCCCCCTCCCCATACCTACTCTCTTCCTGTCCAACGGCATGTCAGCGGGCAGCGGGCGGGGAACGTCGCCGCTGCCAGCCGCTTCTGCGCATGCGTGGCTTTCCTCTGCACACCCATGACTAATGTGCATGCGCGGAATGGCAGCGTACATGTTGGAGGAAAGGCGCCGCTGCCAGCCGCTTCTGCGCATGTGCAGAAGTCCGTAAGCGTCACCATTAATAGTGTGCATGCGTGGCATGGCAGCGGACGTGTGGGGGAATAGCGGCCGTTAGGAGCGGCGCCGGTGGATATCGCCGCCACATGTGACAACAGACGTGTGGGATTAAGGGGGGGGAGGGGGGAGCCGTGACGTCACTTCCGTTTCACATTTCGTCTCCATCTCTCCAGTTTTGCCCCATCAGAACTAGGTGCCACTAAAGAAGTTTCACTTCAAAAATGGACAGAGGATGAGTGGAAGGGAAGGGGAAAGGGTCTGATATATGTGTGCATAAAGGACAAAGAAACAATACAAAAATGGGCTGATTGGGTGGGGAAGGAGGGAAATATGGAGCGTTTAAGCTTGATTATGGATGATTGGAAGGGAAGCCCAGAGAAGTATGAAGGAATACTGAATGATGATTGTTTTGTTTGCTTGGGGAGGAAAGAAGGGGAAAAAAAAAGGATGTTTATTCAAAGGACATTACAACTTGGCGTGTAAGGTTTATGAATATGAGGATTTCAAAGCTGCGATGCCTCACCTGAGCCATCTTTGATGTTGAGGATGTTTGATGAAATATTAGAGACAGAAGGTTTTGTAAGTAAGAAATGTTATGTAGATTTCTTTGACAAAAGGAAGTTAGTGTGGTAAATGTTAGATTACAGTATGCTAGTTTAGTGTTTGCTGTGATAAAGTGAGAATTTACTGGATAGAAATTGAGTTTGTTTTTATTTCAGTATTTTAATGTAATATAGAAAGTTATATTTAATGTGTGTTTTTGGTTATGTTTTTTTTAACTGAAGAAAGTATAGTTAATTAGTACATGATGTAAGGTTAGTCCTGTGTGTTCTAATGATTAGGAAAATAATGTTTTTTGTTTTTTATGGTTTGATGACATAAGCTGTAATGTTATGTTATGAAAATAAACAAATTTATTTCAAAAACGAAACAGCTGTCTGTGGGTGGGTTTACTGGCTGTGCATCTTAACCCTGGCTGTGCTTAAAGCTGTGACCATGCAGCAAGCTTAAGCCTATAAGGAACCATGTTAAAAATGGTTTTGAAGCAAAAAGTGCCCATTTGCATTTCATTTCCCAGAATCCCTTGCTGCAGTGGAAGTGCTGGGTGATAATGGTGAAAGGCGGGGTTGCATACCTGCCTAAGACATGCAAATGAGCATACAGTTATAGTGTGTGTGTGTGTGTGTGTGTGAAGCCAGATAATGTAATGTGGATCAATTGATAAGCTTATAGCGAGCGGGCTATTTTATTAATGAAAAACGCTTAGATACATATAGACAGTCCTTAATAATGAAGTTTAACTAAATGCCTCACTCTTAGAGGCTAATGATAGACACGTGTTAGGTGGCTTGTGCCTCACTTATGAGGCTAATGATAGACACGTGTTAGGTGGCTAGTGCCTCACTCTTAGAGGCGAATGAAAATTGTGCATACGCACTTTAGGCTCTAGCAGTATGTTGTTCTGTGTAGAACGAAAGCAGCAAATTAGAGCACAAAAATGGCTGCGTGTGCTCAGTGGCCGGTGCACAATGTTGCACTAGCAGTTTGGTAATCTGTATAGAACAGTTGCAGCAAGAACATAGAACGGCTACTATATGTGTACATATAATTGACTCTGGATAACCTGCCTTATCCAAGTTGTACCTAGATCGGCCAACACTCCTTTCACCTGTGTGTGTGTCTGTATTTTCCAAAGTGGGGGGGGGGGGCAAGCGCTGAGCTGCCGACTATGGCATGTGTGCGCTGAGCCGATGGCTACTGCGCATGCGCGTGGCTACTGCGAATGCGCTGGCTGTGGCTAGAGCATCTGCGCATGCATTGGGGGGGGGGAGGATCTCCCTGTGAATGCCAAGCTCTGCGCATCCGCTGGCGCCACCACCACTCTTCTGAGCGCATTCGCTGACCTGGGAACAGAGCCCACTTTGATCTTAAAAATGTCTAACTGCACATAGGGATTTGCTCTTTTCCCTCTGTAAAGCGCCCTCTGCTACTTTCAGTGCTAACTGCACTTCTAACCTTAATTGTTCCATTTGTTTCACCTTTTTTACTTTGTTAAGCTTCTCATTTCTTTCACTGACTTGAGCAGTCAGATGTTAAACCTCCTCTTTTAGGTTTCTGGTCTCTCTCTTTACAGTCTCTATACCACTCAGAACCTTTTCATAAGCATCCTTCAATTTACACACCTCTGTGCAGAGCCGGCGGACCTCATGGCATGAGACTTCTGGCTCTGTGTTTACAGTGCAAACCTCTTTCTCAGAGACTCCCAGCTCTGCACTGAGTCTGCGACCCTCTTTTTGAGAGATTGCAAGCTCTGTTCTGACACTGAGGGCCTTCTTCTTCTGAGATACTGTGCCTCCCTATACTTCTACAGGTCAGCAACGGTTTTGTCAGAATGGCTCTGCTTCTCATCCATGATGGCAATAGTAGAGTTTGGCATCTCCCGAACAGTTAACAGGTCACCCAACTCTCTCAGCAAGAAATGATCTGTTTTCTCCCAAGTTGTATACTGAAGGAGAGCTGGGAACAGATACCTCTATAGCTGGGCGTTATCTTGTCAGTCCTTTTCTAATTGTTCACGGAGGAAATAAGTCATGCCTTGTATTTTCCAGTGCATTTTAAGTCTAGTCGAGTGATCCTCACTCATTTGTTCCTGGTCTACTTCCCTAGTACGGCTCGTTGAGGGATTCTCACTGTTTGAACCTGATAGACACTTTATTCGGGGTACATGACTTCTTCCTTGAGCGCTCTGGAGATTCCACCAATCCCAGGATGAATCTAGGCTGCAGGACATCTCTGCTCCCTTCTGATGTCGCAGTATTATCTTCCAACTCCCACGGTAAGTGGAGAACCTCTTTTCTTTTTCTTTCTCTTCTGTTTTACCTTGTCAGACTTTCATGCATCAGTTGTACCGAGCTCCTCTTCATTGCTTGAAACTTCTGCACTTTCACTACACCCACCATACTTTGCTCTGTTTCGTATGATCGAGCTCATTGCAAAACAAACATTAAATCTGCCATTTTGAAAAACAAACGGGTGTTTGTTGCTTTATCCAGGGCAGTGTTCCTTGTTTTTGTAATGCAACAGGATGAGGGAGCGGGGTGCAAGGTATATGAAATAAAGCAAAGAAAGAGAGACCATAGAACAGTATTGCTGTAGTCAATTAGAGTGAGTAAATCAAAAGAACCTTCAATCATTGTACTCACATTAGTGTGAGTATAATAAGCACGTCACAGTCAATTGTGAAGATGATGGTAGCATCAGTAATAAGCGATGTGTGGGGATGATCTTTAAGAGGAGAAAGAAGGAAACACCATCACGCAAAATATCTGAAATCAAGTATTTGTAAACAATAAAAACACACCTCCAAAATGTGCACTTACAAGGTGTCCATTCTTTGAGCGCAAATAACAATGAATATAAAAGTGCAGAGCGATGGCAGTCTCACCACCTCTCCAGCGTTGAGCAGAGCAGCTCGTCAGTGCTAGCTGGGGCCATACAAATACTTGATTTCAGATATTTTGCGTGATGGTGTTTCCTTCTTTCTCCTCTTTCTCCTCTTAAAGATCATCCCCACACATCGCTTATTACTGATGCTACAGTACCATCTTCTTCACAATTGACTGTGACGTGCTTATGTGAGTACAATGATTGAAGGTTCTTTTGATTTTCTCCCTATAAATACAGCAATACTGTTCTATGGTCTCTCTTTCTTTGCTTTATTTCATATTCCTTGAACCCCGCTCCCTCATCCTGTTTATTGCTATTTGGGAGTGACTGGAAGACTGGTTCTTTTGAAGGTCGAGTGGGAGGCAGAGTATTTATTTGTAGATCTATTGCATTTTATTTCACTTGGTCTGTGTTATTTTACACAGATCTCTAACATTGTTTTTGTTAAGGGGCATTCCCAGTTACTACCACTGGGTGGGAGTATTACTCCATTTATGTCATCACATACACTGTCACTTTGGAGTTATGTACTGTAGATAGTTTAATTTAGGAGAAGGTAGCCTCTAGGGAGGAAAGTGGGGCACAGCCACTTTCCTCCCTAGAGGCTACCTTCTCTTGATCTTCAATCAAGATGGGTGCACGCCTACATGGATTTCCTGCACATTTCAACTCTGTAACAACAGTGAGTGGACTTTGATATTATTCTGATTGTGTCATCTATACTGTTCTGTGACTTTATCTGAGTGTGGTTGGCGAAAAGGGGACCCTCAGCCTTTGGTGCAGTGTCCCCCTATTACCCTATAAATCCCACTCTAGGATTTAAGCTAATATTGGCAGTCACATGCTCATGAACTTTCAATTTGGATGACAATTGCTGTCAAGCTTTTTAAAGCAATTCTATACAAGTTGTCGGATTATGAAGTCCATGGTCTATGGGACATGAGATATGCTATACCTGTGGATTTTTTCTGTCGCACCAACATTGGACTCTATGTCCTGCTTTCCGATAGTTTAATTTATTGAGACACCGATTTGGAGCGCCACTCCTGTCTTTTTGCACCTGTTTCCAGGATTTGCAGCTCTATATTCTGGTCACTACTGCACGTGTTTTTTCTGCTGACCTCCAGAGGTGCTGCATAAATACTTTAGCTGTATATTCCTTCATAGGACGGCTTCTGTATCCGTCTTAATCCTATTGCGCAAGCTGATTCAGGAATTGTTGTAAAAACTAAAAATGCCCCTGATGGTCTCCGGGGACTTCTTTGAAATCCAAATTCCACCTCTCATCCCACATGTAGGAGAAGCATGCAGAGGTGAAGACAGGAGAATTGCTTTGGGAAAATAAATGTAGGCTTTTATTTCACCAAAGTGTGATAAACAAAAACACCACTTTTCCTCAGCCAAGGCGAAGCAAAAACAAAAAGGTCAGCAATATAAAGGATAATGTTTACCTAGGCCAAAGTTTAGTTTGCCCAGCGTATGAAAGTCTACAGACGTCTATACAGATCTGGTGTCCTTGGCTTCTAGGACACAGGGTTATGAACGACCATGTGTCCCCAGGTGTCAAGGACACGTACGTGTGATCTGTATGCGACCGCGGAGAGAGACAGAGAAACAGTTCCTTTCCTGTCTTTTAAACCCATTTCTAGGCTCAGCTGGGCTCGTTAGTAGTCCTGCCTTTCTCCAGACAGGGATTTAACTACGACCTGGCCCATACCCAACATGTGTAGCTGCTGTTAACAGGTTTCCCACCTGCAATTTTGGAAACTCCAAATCAAAATATATCACTTAATTGCATAACATGATAGTAAATTCCTATGGACCATAATTCAGTGTCTCAATATTTGTATAATGTATGTGTACACATTCATTCTTTAAAACCCACAAAAAACGATCAACAGTAGTACAAAAGTGAATATGAAGTAGAAGTTAAAGAGGGAAAGTTCACATAACTGACCCCGACACTCATTGATAGCGAGCTTTGCCTTACATACCAGAAAGTGATTGATAAAAAAAATAATGGTTTGTTAAGGACATCAACCACATCCTTATCTCGCATGTAGATTAATACCTCCCATAGCAACATTATAACAGGATATTTCTTCTCAATGACTAATCGCTATTCATTGGTCTCTAAGTCAAAATATATGTATTTTTGTATACCGTACAATAGAAATAAATGATGAAGTAACAGGCATGAAAGGAAAATCAGAAACCTAGAATGGGCACTCTAAACACCTGAAGGGTGATATGATGAACACGTTAAAACATATACTTTGGGGGCATGGCCAGGACGTGGAGCAAGGAAGTCGCAGGCTAGCTCGGCTCCGTCCTGAGGACAGGGTTAGGGGTGAGAAATACCCCTTAAAATTCCGGCAAAATAAATAGCTGCCTAGCCGCATGGACAGCTGGACCCCACTCCGCAAATAGCCTGCGGCACTAATGAGCGTCTGGGGACACTCAGTCAGCGGGAGCTCGTGTCCCTCCGTCCCTGATCCCAAGATGGCCACCGGAGCCACGCGGTTCCCCTACGGCTCGGCGGTTCAGGGTGTCAGCTGGGGCGGCCGAGCATGAGGAGCCCCCCCTTCCCGCTGGTGATCGGGAGATCCTCCTTGAATACACCTAAACGGGGGTACGGAGTATTTGGCCCGGCAAGAGTGCCGAACCCCCCTGTCACGATGACACCAACTTTTATCAACACATTTATATTTCTGGGTACTTGATTGAACAGAACAAGTTGCAAAATAAATTGTGATTTATTTTCTTAATAGAAAAACAAACGACATCTGCAGAATACACTTGAAAACAACACTCACTGGGATAAGGGAACGAAAGAAATTTTCTTTGGAACGAAAGAAATTGTCCTTTGCTTACAAGCGCCAGAAATGCAACCTTGGTTTTAAAAGTTTATGGATACTAGGAAACAGCGTTCCTAGTGCACCATGCTCAGCTGTAGGGAGTCTCTAGGCATCCAATTAGTATACAGTATACCCTCTAAATGAGGAGAACAGGTCAACACCACTCTCTGCAAATGTATATGTGAACAGTGTCTCTATTCATATCTCCTAAGATGTGGGGAAAACTGTGCTTTGTTGGTGAGAGTCAGTAACAAATCTCTGACCTCCCAGTATACAGTATATAACTTTCCCCTGGAGAGAAGACACAAAGTATATGACTCCCAAAGCGTAATGAGCTAATGGGGGTACTCACAGTTGGTTTTAAAAGTCCTGTGGTTATGTTGTTGTTAACCCCTTCACTCCAGGACTGGTTGCTGCTGTGCTGGAACAAAGTCTTGCATCTTTACATCATGGATTAAAATTCAGGAATCACCCTGGGGATCCTTGGGGAGCCACAGTTATAGACTGCCCAAAGCTATCTTTAACATGTGGATCCAATCCCCTCGTGGGAACAAAAAAACCCAAGAATAGCCAAGTTACCCACAGTTCATAAGACCGGTCAAAAGGGCTGTCCGGTGGGCAGGGCACATGGGTCAGGTTGACACCCATGCCACTTAGCATACCTGGGCTACACCCATAACTTGGTGCCGCTCCGTCTGATTTTTGACCAATAAATGTCAATAGACTGACATCTGCTGTGCATCAGTATGCCAGTATTGTATACATTATGGGTCTCTGGGTCTTTTCATAACTGACACTCTTTTAGACAGGGGGACTCTAAATCTGTGACAGCCTTTTGAGGCTCTGTCATAAAAATACCTACAGCCCATTGAGACTCCTTTGAAGCTCGGTCATAAAAATACTGAAGCTCATTCACCCATATCACAGCTGGATGTCCACAGAATTCCTGCTTGGACTTACAAGAAATACCTCCTGCCTTACATTTAAGATCTGGAGTTTTTACCCACTTTATTAAACAACATGTTACGTTTGTGTTATAACTGAACCACTACATGCGCATAAATATAATTTTTACACTGTATTTGCATCTCAAAAATCAGATTTCTGGGTGCTTCCATTCTAGAATTCCTTGATAACCTTAATTAATTAGCTCAGATAAGTAACATACACAATAGCTCACTGTTATGCAACACACAACCAAAATGATTTTGGACCAACCATCTCCTCTAATAATACTAGTCCAATTATTTATCACATCCCTGAGTAACAGCATGGAACATAGATTTATTAAGTAGGTTGTGAATTGCAAAAGAGTAAGCTGTTTATGTAACTGATTTACGCTAATTTATTAAGTGTACAGTATAAAAAAACACCTATATATTCTTCCCCAGGTATGGCCCCTCCTAGTTCCCAGCCAAAGACTTCTCCATGATGTCACTTTTATCTGTATATATAATAAATATGTTGAATATTTAAAAATACTCCATTTTCAAGTGGTTATGAAAAAAGGAAAACCCTCATTAGATCCACACTCATTTTAGGGGACTGAAAATTACTTATCGGGTTGGAGAGGGGAAGGGTAGGTTGGATGTTAAAGACACACCAGATAAGCTTCCTTAAAAATGCATGTTTTCAGGGAGTTTTAAATGTCTGAAAGCTATGGAAGAGACTGATTGTACATGGTAGGGAATTCCAGAGAGAGGGTGCAGCACGGGACACATCTCATAGATGAGAGGAGATAAACTAGGAATCTAAGAAGCCCTGAGTTTGGGAGATAGTTCTTTAGGCATATCTCAAATTTCATTATCTTTGTTTTGGAACATAGTTTCCCAATACTCAGGATATCCCTGTCTTTCCAATCATCATATATTTTTGTGTTACACCGTGTTACACCGAAATTAGATGAGTTTGGCTGGGGATGAGATCAACGCATTTGTAGTTTTCAAAAAGTACGAGATGTTCAATGTGAATCTGATAATCTCTGATGGAAAATGTATTAGCCTGTTTATTTCTATCTAGCCATAAAAGAGTTGGTAGAGCAACTAGTTTACTATATGTGGTCTCTATCTACACAGCAAAAGCGCTGTGGATCTGAGTGCCAATACGTAATTTGTCTTAAGTGAGAAGGCAGATAGTAGCTCACATGATCGACATGTATGAGCCTAGGAAGAATAGAGCCGTTTGTGTGGGAGGTTTGGAATGAGATGCGATGGAGTGTCTTTCTTGCCTGTGCTGTTTGAGGACTGGTTCACATACTGTATGTTATAATAGTTAAACCTGCTCTGTTTTGTACTGCTTGTTAATGGAATTGACCTTTGGTGGAGCATCAGCAAGTCATTGCAAGTCTGGTGTCCACTTTACCAAATGGTAAAAGCTGAGACTCTAGGGCTTAACCGGTTGGCCAGGAGTTTGCTATATTTTTAGACACACTCATTCTGCATAGACAGAAAAATGTACAAACATTTTGGATAGGCAACAAAAATGGAAGCTTATTTGATCCACTACATGTTAGCATTAGATCTCCCCATTAAATGTTCCCTTGTGTTTAGTTCTGGTTTAAAAATAATCACATAACACTTTGGTATAAATATACATCCCAACTGTCCTGAACCAGAAGCTAAAATAGCAAATATCTCCACAGTCACCAAATATTTGCCTTTGGTGCTCAAGTAGGCTGGGATGAAGGAAACCCAAACACTGCAGAACACCAGCATGCTGAAGGTGATATACTTGGCCTCATTAAAGCTGTCAGGTAATGTCCTAGCAAGGAAAGCTACAATGAAGCTCACAGATGCCAGAAGTCCCATATAACCCAGGGCAGAGTAGAAAGCAACCACAGAACCTTCATCACATTCAATGAGGATTTTGTCAAGCTCAGAGTTCATGTTAACATTCTGGAAAGGAGGAGAGATGGACAACCAGATAACACATATCAGAGCTTGAATCGATGAGCTCATTATGACTATTACATGAGATAATCTGGTTCCCACCCACTTCTTCAACCTGCTGCCTGGCTTGGTGGCTGCAAAGGCAATGACAACTGTGACAGTCTTGGCCAGTACAGAAGACACAGCCACAGTGAAAATTATAACAAAAGAAGGTTGTCTGAGCATGCAGGTTACATCCACAGGATGCCCAATGAAAAGCAGAGCAGAGAGGAAGCTCAGCATGAGGGAGAAGAGGAGAACAAAGCTGAGATCCCGGTTATTGGCTTTGACAATGGGAGTGTCTCGGTACCTCACACAGAGCATCATAACAATGACAGTCAGGGAGGAGAGAAGCAAAGAGAGAAAAGTCAACAATTCACCCAGCAAATCTTCAAATGACAAGAATTCGGAAACTTTGGGGATACATCTGACCCTTTGTTCATTGGGCCACTGATCCTCTGGGCATGGTGTACAGATTTCCATATCTGTGGAAACATCAGTAATACTCAAATCTTTCAGAAATATATTTAGTATATTTAAAAATCAGAAAGACAAATTACTTATCATATTTAATAATCTTCCACTATTATGGAACAAATTATTAGATAATAATATTGTCTTGCTATTACTGAATGGGTAGGAATTGTGTTTGTTTGTTTTTCAATATGTAAGGCTTTATATATATATATATATATATATATATATATACAGTGTTCGACAAATCACCCAAAAATCTACTAGCCCAACCTAAAAATCTACTCGCCACCTAGTCCCGCCCCTAACCCCGCCCCTAGTCCCGCCCCCCAACCCTTGTCCCGCCCCCAACCCCGCTTTAAAATAAAATATATAAATAAAATACATTTAATAAATTCCTAGTCAGAACATTCGTTTTTGACAAATGTATTTATTGTATTACAATATACTACAATTAGTCCTTGTTATGTGTGTGTGTGTGTGTGTGTGTGTAAATGTTGGATCTAGAAATAAAAGCCAGATGTGAGTGACTAGTTTCCTGAACCCCTTAACCAGTGTCTGGACGTCCCCGCTTCACAATATCTAAAGCAGCAATGCCGCCTGGGATCTTACCTGATCCGCAGTCCCTCAATGTCCCGCGGGTACCTGGACATTGAGGGACTCCCTGTCTCTCCCCCCTCCCTGTCTCTCCCCTTGCCCTGTCTCTCTCCCCACCCTGTCTCTCACCCACACTCTCTCTGTCTCTCTTCCACACTCTCCCTGTCTCTCCCCCTGCCCAGGTACCCGCATTCCCGCAATGTTATACATTGGAGGGGAGGTGTTCCCTACCTGTCTTCTGGGTTAGGGGGGGTTCCGATGTGTT
This sequence comes from Ascaphus truei, assembly GCA_036426205.1. Lineage (NCBI taxonomy): Eukaryota > Metazoa > Chordata > Amphibia > Anura > Ascaphidae > Ascaphus > Ascaphus truei. The sequence goes on from WSYH01017632.1 coordinate 11,267, forward strand.
CCATGTGAAGCTTGAGTCAGATCTGGAAGAAAGCAGTATAAATTATGTCGGTGTAGTATAGGGCAGTTAAGATATACAGGGTAAATAAGATATCCAGATCGAGAGTGTGATACAGAGAGAGAGAGTGGGTGAGAGACAGAGAGAGAGAGTGGGTGAGAGACAGAGAAAGAGAGAGTGGGTGAGAGAGAGAGAGTGGGTGAGAGACAGAGAGAGAGAGTGGGTGAGAGACACAGAGAGAGAGTAGGTGAGAGACAGAGAGAGAGAGTGGGTGAGAGACAGACAGAGAGAGTGGGTGAGAGACACAGAGAGAGAGTGGGTGAGAGACAGAGAGAGAGAGAGTGGGTGAGAGACAGAGAGAGAGAGAGTGGGTGAGAGACAGAGAGAGAGAGAGTGGGTGAGAGACACAGAGAGAGAGTGGGTGAGAGACAGAGAGAGAGAGTGGGTGAGAGACAGAGAGAGAGTGGGTGAGAGACAGAGAGAGAGAGAGTGGGTGAGAGACAGAGAGAGAGAGAGTGGGTGAGAGACAGAGAGAGAG
>WSYH01017633.1:0-11801 GCA_036426205.1 Ascaphus truei
TTTGTTGTGGCAGGGTCCAGTAGTTGATAATTGGCTCATGTGCTCAAAGCATGGTTACAGTAGGTCACTTAACCTCTAACTTAATGCCATGTTAATATCTTAAGGACAATAACATAACCCCTAGACATGTTTTCTTTTGTAAAAAGCATAGCATTAACTATAATGGTAGTTAGTGATAATGCAAATGAAACCAATTGAGGAGTTATAATAACATTGCATATCCACTAAAGTCTGTTAAGGTTAACACAGAGACTTAACGTTAAATTATTTAAGTTATACAGAACCTACTGTAGACTTGCAGTTACTACTCCCATCCAGACACTGAAAAAGGGCTTTTGCCGAGTCTCAACGCCACAGTAAGGCAGAATTTACAAAACATAATGTATTATTTCTAAATACGGGTGGTTGTACTGAATAACTATTCGGCCTGCAAATATATTGACTATTTGGTCATTTTTATTTTTAATGCTGGTGAGTACTAACATATGCGATTCCTCCGGTGGTCAATCTTCACAAATTCCTCCGAAACATTCTATTCGGGGGTGAAAAAGAGACACTTTTTTTGTGGGGGAAATATGCTAATAGGATTAATTTGCATACCCTATGACTATATATCCCAGTTATCTCAGAGGTGCCATGTTTTTGTGCACATGTCTCTCTACTTATTGCCTAAAGGTGTGTTTGGGCGGATACAAATACAGGAGCACTTGGGACTCTAGTAAAAGTTCGGGATAGGACTAACACTAAGACTGGCATAAGGTCAAGTTAGTGGGAGATAACGCAACGTGACGTTATCCTATGCTAATGAAATGTAGTTTGGATGTTGATTTTGCATACACTGTAGTCAGCTTTGAAGATACCATGTTAACTCGGGTAACTTTACAATGGAGCCCTGCTTTAACAAAGCTTTGAGCATCAGGCCTGTAGTTGGAGTTATTCATATATTGTCTTTAAAGGTAGTGGGATGTATTCTAGAGGTTATTAGAGATGTGCGAATCCGTCGAAGTCCATTTCCCGGATTTTCGCTGATGTTACCCCCAAAATCCGTTTTGCAGTGTAAAATCCGCAAACAGATTTGGGCAGTTTCAATCCACGTGGATTCATCAATATCCACCATTGGATAAAACCCGTGGATGGATTTGAGGAATCCAATCCGCGGATTCTGCAGTCCATTTTTGCGGATTCCTAAGCAACGGATTGCTGAAACTGCGGATCGGAGTCTGCAAATCCGTCCACGGGTTGCAAAATCTGTGGTGTGTATTGGTAATAATAGTAAAAAATCTGCAAAATGCGTACCGCCTTTTTTGACATTGATCCGCTGAAATCCGCGGACCAAAGGAACCAGACAATCTGCTGCAGATCCAAATTTGTACAAAAAAAATATGGGCCCATCTCTGGAGGTTATGTAACATATACTGTAGGTATAAATGTAAGACCTAAATATGTATGCATGAGTAACAATTTCAAGTCTTCTTCATTATAATTTGGAGGAAATTGGTATAATTAGCATCCTGATGCATACATTCTGATTTGTTTATTCTGAAGGATTCACTCAAGTTAAACTTGTACAGTGCATCATGTTTTTTTAAGTTAAGAACATATTTCTTTCTTACAAATACTGTATATTGCAGGTGCAGGAACTTCACTGCTAAAGAAGTGCACAACAATCGAAAATGCAGCGTTGCATTTCTTTTTTGTTTCCTTTGCAAACGTTTTTCCAAGGCTCAAAGAGCGAATAATGTTACAAAATTGGCCTTAAATTTTGCAATTGCCCAAGCTTTAACCAAAAAGTTGCCAGACAGTGAACGAAAGATGATGTCTGGGCCCTATTTATAGTCGTGGTTGCAGGCTTGACATTTTTGGCCAAAGGATGGAACAAATGACCCATATTTATGAGAAGAAAAAGGAGACACGGATAATAACAACATCCATCATTGTTCATAGTGGATGTTGCATTGGGGCTCCTTTGTTTATTGTTTACTTGAGGTGACTTTCCCAGTAGCACTCCAATTGACTCAAAGAAATGTATACATTGATGGAGATTTTGCTATACGTTTAATATAAGTTATATATGTGACTTTATATTCAAATTACAATGTAACCATAATACAGTGTGAACATAATATATATATATTTACCAGAAAGTATTGATAATGGATGACAAACTAAATCCAGCAGATTAGATTTTCCTGTTTTATGTCTTATATAATGAGCCGTTCCATAAAAATGCTTTCAGCTGTGGAAATTGAATCACTGCAGATGCTCACAGTCATCTTGCAAGAACACTGGAAGAAATATTCAATTGTTGTCACTGGCAGGGCCGCCAAGAGGGGGGGACAGAGGGTACGGGCGTCCCGGGCCTGTTGAGTAAGGGGGGCCCGGACGCTCGCGGCCGCCGCCGGGCCCACCGTGTGTCAGAAAAAAAAAGTGTAAAAAAAAAAAAAAATGAGGAGAGGGGATCCAATCAGGGCCCTCCTCATGGGCGGGGAGTGGGATGGACTTACAAGTTAATATAAGCAACTGCACAGGCGGGAGAAGTGAGTTTGAATCTTCCCAGCTGTGCAGCTGCTTATTCACATACAACATAAACGTTAAGTACATTCTGACATATCTGTACTGTGAGTGTGTGTCTCTGTATGTGTGTGTCTGTGTTTTTTTTGCCTGTCTGTGTAGTGTGTGTTCATCCCGTTCAGACCCCCCACGGGCCCCCTTACCGGCATCCACCTCACCTTCCCCTCACCGGCATCCACCTTCCCCTCACCCCTATCGGCATAAGCACTGTCCTCTGCTCACCCCCACCGGCATCCACCTTCCACTTCCCCCCAGGCTGCCACACCTACCGGCTTCCAGACCGGCAGACCATCCTCTGTGCCAGCCCTCACTCTATCTCCACTCCTACGCGCAGCGTTTTGGACATAGCGCACGCGGCCCTCCCCAGCCTCATCCAGCCAGCTCCTCGCTCCCCTTCCCCTACCGGCATACCACACACACACACACACACACACACACACACACACACACACACGCACTCTCCCATGCACACACACATGCACACACACACACACACACACACACTCAAACACACACACACTCTCCCATGTACACAAACACACACTCTCCCATGCATGCACACACACACTCTCCCATGCACACACACACACACACTCTCCCATGCAAACACACATACACTCCCATACGACAGGGGGAAGAAGAGGAAAGACCGCACGACCGAGCACCACCACCACTGCCCCGCTCGCCCCCTCGCGACCATCTCCCGACCTGCGCGGGCAGCCACGGGACCATGGGGAAGCGGAGACCAAGGAGGTAAGGGGGGAACACCCCCGCTACCTTCTCCAGCCCCGCTCGGGGATCGGGGGTGGGGATTAAGGGGGAACCCCTCTGCCCCGCGCGGGTATCGCGGGAAGTGGCGCGGCAAGCCGGGGAGAGAAGGGGGGGAACTCCCCCACTACCATCACCTGCCCCGCGGCGCGGGTATCGGGGGAAGTGGCACGGGAAGCCGGGGAGAGAATGGGGGGAACACCCCCACTACCATCACCCGCCCCACGGTGCGGGTATCGGGAGAAGCGGCACGGGAAGCCGGGGAGAGAAGGGGGGGAACACCCCCACTACCATCACCCGCCCCACGGCATGGGCACCTGGGGGAGCGGTAAGCGGCACGCGGACCAGGGTGAGATGGGGGGGGAACACCCCAACTACCATCACCCACCCCGCGGCACGGGTATAGGGAGGGGAAAGCGGGGAAACACCTTGGCTTACAGGGAAGGAGCAGAGGGGCCGCAGGATGGAGGATTGGAGAGAACTTACTCTCCAACATATCTCCGGCCAGAAAGAATGGCCGCTCGTTGGGAGCGGGCTCATATAGAGCCTGGCCGTGCGCCCACAAAGCCTGGGAGCGCGCGCCAATCAGCTATCAGGTAGGGGGAGTGGGTTTTTTTTTTCAGGCAGCGCAAGCAGGGAAATTTAAAAAAACAAACACGTGTGCTGCTTGGGCCAATATTTACTCGCTCGTCGGTTAAATTCACTCGCCCCAGGCGTGTAAATGTATAGGATTGTCGAACACTGTTTATATATATATATATATATATATATGAAGGAACAAAAATTGTAGCGCCAGAGTAGGACTGCAAGTGTTATACCTATTGGGTGACTATAGTATATGAAATTAATTATGTGTTTATAGTGCAAAAAATACAATAAATATGATATAATTAAAATTGAAAATATAAATGAAAATACATATACATATCAATAAACTGTATAGTGAAACACAAATAACTTGAGTGCAAAAAAGGGGTGCAAAAGTGCAAAAAAGAAGAAAAATAAATAAAGTCCAACCAGTCCTTTAAATGTTAGTCCATGAATGGAGGTAAATGATGCTGACAAAGGGGTTCTCCGGCTGCTCTCACATGGGATAAACCACATCCAGGAATATCTACAAACAGAAAAAGAGAGAGAGCGCACGCCCCATAGCATAACACTGTGTATTTATTATGAAAAAAGGAAAGGGAAGGGATATATATATATACAGTATATATAAAAAAAAATATATATATATATATACAGCTCAACCCCGTTATAGGGCGATCCGCTATAATGCGGATCCTCTTATAATGCGGTTTGAGCATGGACCTCGAATCTAAAAAAAAAAAAAATAATTACATTTTTATTTTTTACATTTTTTTTGCACACTGAACCCCCCCACCCCACAGCCCACATCCACAGCCCACACCACACCCCACATTTACACCCCACACCCCACACACTACCAGTGCACACTGCACACCCCACTATACTGCACACTGCACACACTAACAGCACTCACTGCACACTGCACAGCCCACTGCACACTGCACAGCCCACTACACACACTACCACCACTCACTGCACACTGCACACCCCACTACACTGCACACTGCACACACTACCAGCATTCATTGCACAGCCCACTGCACACTGCACAGCTCACTACACACACTACCAGCACTCACTGCACACCCCACTACACTGCACACTGCACACACTACCAGCACTCACTGCACACTGCACACTGCACAGCCCACTACACACACTACCAGCACACTGCACACACTGCACACACCCCACTCTCACAGCACACAGCACACTCCACACGCACAGCACACAGCACACAGCAGACAGCACACAGCACACTGCACTCACAGCACACAGCACACAGTGCACTCACACAACACCACACTGCACTCACACCACACTACACTCACACCACACTGCACTCACACCACACTGCACTCACACCACACCGCACTCACACCACACTCACACACCCCCTCCCACTCCCTACCTTTGGTGTCAGCTGCTAAGCTCAGAGCGGAGCTGGCATCAGGAGGAGGAGGGGGGTGTCGGTAGAAAGGGGGGGTGGTGTGGATGCCAGTAGGGGGGGTGAGTGAGGAGCAGGCTGGGACTCGGAGGGCCGCGTAGGAGTGGTGTGTCAGAGACACACAGACTGAGGGCGGGAGTGGAGGTTCTCTGGATGCCGGGCGATGGGCCGGTAGGTGTGGGGGCCTCGGGGGGGAAGGAGGTGGATGCCAGTGGAGGGGGATGGATGCCGGTGGTGGGGGGGGAGGTAAGGAGCAGGCTGGACTCGGAGGGCCGCTGTTGGCGGGCCTGGTGGACGTGTAGGGCTTCCTGCTTCCGGCTCCCTCTTCCCTCCTCCCGATCAGGCACGCGGCGGCCATTTTAAAAAAAAACTAGCGCGACCCCGGATCTAGCACGGTTGGATCGGGTGGCCCCCGAGGACCACGCTATAACATATATATATATATATACAGTGGTTGACAAATCACCAAAAAATCTACTCGCCACACAAAAAAATCTACTCGCCACCTAGTACCAAACATGTGCTGCTTGGGCCAATATTTACTCGCCCGGGGGTTAAATCCACTCGCCCGGGGCGAGCAAATGTATAGATTTGTCGAACACTGTAGACTTTTGACTGTTGCTGGCTTTTAACTCCTCTAGCCTTTTAATGACCATTTTTCATCCAGTGTGTTCCTTATTACTCAATTTATCTATTTAGAGTGATCTTGTATTTTGTGTTTTATTAAAATTATTATTATGTATGCATAATTACAGTATGACGTATGTAAGCTCTGACCTTTGGAGCATGATAGGTTTTAAACTTCCCCTTCAAGTTGTCACTTAAGCCAATGCTGTGGGTCTTAACCCATAAAGTCTTTGAATCCTGACAGTTCTTTAAAGGTTTTTAATGCTTTTTATTGCTGCCCGTTCCCCAGAGTTTAAGGGAACACATATCTGTTTTTTCACTCATTAAAATTATTGTTATTGTTTATGTTGCCAACGGACATTAGTCCCGCCCCTCTGAAGGATGATAGGTGCAGAATCGAGCAATCCATACCACCATTGGTGGAAATGATGCAGGCAGATGATTGGAAGGATGACGTCATACTTGACTCCCGATTGGCTGTGTCTCTGTATATCAAGCAGGCCAGCCACTAACAGGCACCAAAGACTCCTGAGGAAGCTGTTAGCGAAACGCAGAAGTTTACTTGTGTTGAATCTCTGGTTCCTGTTTTATAGCAGCTTGCTGTGCCTGCAGTGTGACGCAGTCACGTGGTGCCGAATACTGGTGGAGAGAATCTAACCCGGAAGTCCTGCGGAGGGTGACAGTGGAGGAAGCGCCGGCACAGCCTGACCCCCCTGCAGCAGTCACTACGCATACAGGTTATCTCTCCCACAACGGACAAAGACTAAGCTCTATTTCCATTGCCTGATTTCTGGGGCTTGATTGTAAGTTCCCACTGCATCCGTGTGCCTCCTGATGTCCCTTTACTAAACCTTTTTCATCATTTTCTACATTTGTGTGGCCATTCTTGATTTCAACCACTGTGTCATGTGTATACCTGATCATATTCCAGCCCCTCTTACCCCATAGGACTATAGCAGTGGCTATCTGTCTACATTTTGTTTTTATCCACTGTGCATGTCCCCATTCCCAGTTGGAATATTTCTTTACCCTACAGGATTGCACAATCATGTGTGTTATTGTTTTTTCTCCTCATATGTCCATCCTGGTGTCTGAGCTCACTGACTTCTGGACATTGCTCCTTAAACCCCTGATCCAAAATGCCATTTTCCAGATCGCCCTCTCAGAGACCTAACCCGGTCGTCATACAAGGACAGCAAGAATTTGAAGTCCAGTCCATACTCGATTCTCGTTGGTCCAGGGGCAGACTTCAGTATCTTGTTCACTGGAAAGGATATGGCCCGGAGGAACATTCCTGGATACCATCCCATCATATCCATGCCCTAGCACTCCTAGACAGTTCCGTCGGAAGTTCCCTCATAAACCTTGGGAGGACATCCGGAGTCCGATCCTCAAGGGGGGGATACTGTAACGGATCGGGGGACTCGCAGTTCCCAGCGTGTCCCCGTCACCTCAGCTTCCACAGTGCCTAGTTCCTCCGCTCCCCTACATCCCCAAACTCTACCTTCCTCCCTCAATCGTTCCTCCATGGCTCGATCCTCACGCCCAGGGTCACACTCTGCGCACGCGCGCGGTCCCCTCACCAAGCGCACACGTTCACGATCGCGGGTTCCCTATCATGGCTGACGTGCTCCTCGGCGTGCCTCTGTCACCCCTGTCCGTTCCCTACCTGGTTCCTCCGTTCCTCCTTCCCCTCTGTCTTCTCTCCTGCGCGCCTCCTCTGCTGGTCTTCCCCCACCTTCCGGTGCACGTGCGGTGCGTGCACATAGAAAGGGTTACAGAAGGCGCGCGCACCCGCTCTAGTTACCTGCCGCCCCCATGCTCTGGCTCCGCCCCCCATCGGTTGCAGGCTATTACCTTGGATTACCTCCCTGTCTCCTCCCCTGCTCTCACAGACCTATCTCTGCAATTACCCACTCAAACCTCTGCTTCTCCCCTCACCCCCATTGGTCCTTCTTCCCATATAACCCCACTCCTTCCTCTCAGTCCTTGCTCTGCATAGCTTTCCTGTAGCTCCTGTGTGTTCAGTGTCTATGCCTAGCTCCCTTGTCTGTTTCAGCCCTGGTTCCTGTCTCTGCCCCTGTTTGGATTCCTTTGGCTTGAACTTGAACTCTGCTTTTGACTTTGACTATGCTGCTCTCTCCTGCCCTCGAACCCTGACTTTTGGACATCACTACGCTGCTCTCTCCAACCCCTGAACTCTGGCACTTGGACATTACCCTCCGACCTCTGGCACCCCGGACTCAGCAAGTATTACGTTAACTCTTACTCGCCAGGCCCGGCAACGCTACTACCACACTCCGGGCACGCCCTCACTGCTGTGGGTGTGTGTTATACACTTGCCCACCTCAGTACTGGGGACTGGCCAGGTCTGCGGGCATACAGGCGTTACAGAGGTTAATGGAAGTCTGCTTACCGAGGTAGGCTTGTCTGTGGCTAGAAAGTCCTCCAATCACCGCAGTCTCATATTTCCAGAAAGCATCTGATAACTCAGACTGCCAATGAGCAACATCTGACTGCCTGGAACTCTGACCTGATATTTACACCGTGGAGGTCCCTGGTAGTCCCATTCAAACTGAATAGGAATGCAAGAACCCCCACTGTGTTAATCCGATGGACCATTAGTCTGTCTGCAGAAATCTCACAGAAATGTTGCAGCATTACTGGGAGATTGCCCCAGATTTGTCAAGGCAAGTGTTCGGATACTCGTGGCTGCATTTATATCTTTATGCGAATAGGATCTATTGCAGATGGGGTACTTGCCAGGGCTCTGCGTTTGAGCTATGGATGTGCCGCCAGGAGCTCCTTCCCGCATCTCAGTGGCCGTCTGCATGGTGGCAAATTCTTCGTACCCTACCCACTCCCAGACTTGTGGCAGACATTTCAGGAGGAATTGTTCATTGACTTAAATGAACAGGAGATCTTTTAGAGTGTCTGCCTTGCACGCTTCAACCCATCATTTAAAGGCATGTATGCGGTGGGATGCAAACTTTCTATGGGTACCCAGGGCACCCCAATTTAATGCCTGGATTTGAGTCCGGTAAGTCTCTGGCATTATCGCATAATTATCCATATGAACCCACTTAACTATTTGGTAATTTCTGACCTCCTCCAACTTTTCTTCAAAGAAGCCTTCACCGCTTTTGTTGTTAACTGGGGAGCCATTCACTTTGCCCACTCATCCTCTAGAAGGTGGTTCAAGTGGCAGTGCTTTTCAATTCCCTACAGGCATCTATCAATGTCCCCTGAGGACTCAATCTAACTTGGCAAAGATGTTGTAGGTCAGCCTTGCATTGTTTTTGGCCAATATGTCCCAACTGCTGGAGTGGGAACTGTCATGAGTAGAGGGGGTTTTGCCAACCACATCAGCTATAGGACCATGGATCGCTGGCCATCAGTAGCATACAGTAGGATGCAAGAGCAGCTATTGCAGTCTGGAGCCTGACCTCCATGGGGAGTTCTGTATCTGCCTACTCTGTATGCTCTACATGACGGAGGAGAGAAGCTTGGCCCTTGAGAGCGTAACTGGGACATCTGCTTTATCTGATACCTCTTCCACTAAGCTTCACTCCATATGTTGCACCAGGTCTTGGATTATGGGCTCTATGCAGTAAGCGCCGAACAAGTGCAATCGCCAAGGCTACTTTATCGGCATGATTCTGCCGATTTTCCCTCTCCGTATGCAATAAGTGCCGAATCCCTTCTGAATCAAGCCGAAAACATTTGCTCCCACTCTGCCGATGATTTGCCGATCACACACAGGTGTATCTGCGTGCATGGCGAGGTGGTGTTAGGTTCCCCAATAAAACTTCTTGCTGAATCTGCCGAAGCAAGCATGTTTTGGATTGAGCGGCCCATTTAAAGGCAGCGTGTATTTTAATTCATTCTCTGTGTTGTTGGGAGAGAGAGAGAGAGAGACACACAGAGTTTACATATTTCATATTGACTGAGACAGTTGTGGTGTATTGTGAGAAGTTTGTCCTGTGTTGTTTTGTTTACATCTTTGTCTTGTTTTCACTTTGTAAGTGTTCAGTGCGATTGTCTTTAAATTTCTTTTCTGTTCTTTGTGAGTGCTAGAGGTATGGCCGAAAGGCGTGGGAAGAGTGATGCTGGTGTGAGTGGTACTGCTAGTCGTGTGAGTACGCGTCTGAGTGAATGTAGGATTCAGGGGAGTGCTGTTGCTACGAGTGCGACTGGTGTTGCTGGGAGTGCGAGTGGTGTTGCTGTGAGTGCGAGTGCTGATGGTGGCTCTGTTGCTGGTGCTGCTGGGGTGTCTGTTGCTGGTGCTGCTGGGGTGTCTGGTGGTGGGGTGGTTGCTGGTGGCCCGCTTTTGGAGTCTTTTCCATTGGAAGAAGGAGAGTCCAGTCAACAGCAGCCAAGCTCTGGGCCTGCACGTATTCGGAAGAAACGTCTTGAGCGGCCACGTAATCCTCGGTTCAATGAAGAGGAAAACAGAGTTCTTGTCACAGGGATTCTGGAGCACTGTCTGTATGGACATTTACTAGGTAAGTCTATCTTTGCATTGATTCTTCAAAGACATGTTATCCTAGGTCATGTGAGATGTCTTAATATCAAAATATTATTCTATAATATCTATCAATTAAAGTTAATTGTTACACACATATTCCTTCATGCTTTAGAACGACCATAACAATCAGTCTAAAAATTTGGGCAAAGTTCATACAATATTCATGCAAGCTTCCTTACATTTGTATGTTTACATGTAAATGCTCATGTGGTACACATATTACACCTAAATCAGCATGTTTGGTATCTCTTGGAACAGGTAGCACTTTTGAAAACTGCTCGTTTTTCTAATAATATTTACCGTCATATATTTTGTATGTATTTCAAGGGCGGACAAGTTCAGCATCAAAAAAAGAAATGTGGGGTCAAATAACCTTGGCTGTCTGCGTGTGGGAATCATGTCAGGGACCGGCCGAATTGTCGGAAGAGATTCGATGATATCAGGGCAAACTTAAAGAAAAAAATACAAGCACAACAGATGCATGCTTCTGGCACTGGAGGTGGGCCGCCAGCACAAGCTCTAATCTTAACACCATTGGAGGAGCAGATGCGGGAAAAATTTCTTCCTGTCGTCGTGAAGGTTTTGCCCGGGGACAGAGATATCGGAATTTATTCTGCTCCATTTCCACCAGGTGACAAATGTTACTGTACTAGGCGTTTCGTAGGTTACAGTTCTTATCTATATTTCCGCTGCAATTTATACTTTCTTCCCAATATAAGCATACCTACATATATATCTGTATATATGTCTCTCTCTCCATATCTATATATCTATCTATCAATCTATATATATTTATATCTAGTTGTCCTACAAAAAGTAAAAATTAATATATATGGTGGCAAAAGGTGGCACTGAGTGCTCATTTGCATGTCATTTCCCAGAATCCCTTGCTGCAGTGGAAGCGCTGTATGCTTGGCGATAATGGGGAAAGACAGGGTTGCAGACCTGTCTAAGACATGCAAATGAGCATACAGTAATATTTACAGTTGCTTTATATATATATATATCTATATATATAGATATATATCTCTGTGTGTGTTTGGAAACATGTATTGGCTCAGCTACCGTGGATGACATAATTATGAGTAAACATACACAACTTGACCTGCATGAAGGGATTATGTGTAATGATCTTCCAAATAACACACACTGCAACCTTCTACCTTACAAAGCATTCAACATGTTTGCCCTATAGTTGAAAGCAGAATGTATGTTTGAATCTTTGTACAAACAATGGGTTAACATGCATAACCACAAAGCACATCCGCA
>WSYH01017634.1:0-11800 GCA_036426205.1 Ascaphus truei
ATTGTTGTTCTTTAGCAGTAGTTCGCAACTGATTTGCTTGGCTTAGATTCACAACTATTGCTTGTAATGTCCTGTTTAAATTTTGAATTTCTTTAGGAACTTGGATGATAACTCTTTCAATTTGTGACATTTGTGCTATTGTCCTTTCCTGCAGTGATATCATCCTTTCAAGCACTGACATCATTTCTGAATGGCGACGATTTTCTTCACCCAAGATTCTTTCTTCAGAAGCTGCAATAGCTGAGTAGGTGTCACGAGTAGGAGGAGTTGAATGCTGGGTTAATCCACGAGTGGGAACATCTTCATTGTCACTTGAGTGAATTTGTCCTTGAGTGGCAACATCTGCTTCTACAAATAAAGAAAGACATTATGAACTGACATGCAACTTGCACTTGTTTTTCAATATAATGAGAGTTGTTTTGACAGTGTAACACATAACATGTTTCCATAATTTTTCATTTGTGTCAAATTAAAAGTTTATGCCTGAAGTAACAATTATGTTTCGACTCAGTGTGAAAGAAGAATGAATGAAAGGTTGTTGTAACCTCACAACTCCTAGCTGATAGTTTACAACACACACAATACATGTTGTCATGAAAAACTACATCTTCTGTGACAATAACTGATGTGAAGTTAATTACATGTGAAAGGCATTTATTTCGCATGGCAAATTAACATCTAGAAATGTACACATTAGATGTGCTGCACCTCATACACTCATCTTCCATGCTTGATGATGAGCTGGATGAGCCAGGTGATGAGACATGTTCAGTGTCAGGTGACACATGAGCTTCAGGAGCAACTATATAGAAGAATAACATAAGAATTTTATTGACATGTGTACATAATTAACATAAAGTTTGTGTAGTGAGAGTATTTATGGCTAAATATCAGCATCACATAAGGAAATGACAATATGTTTCTGGCAAGCTGTACATTATCCATCTTAACATCAATGTACATGTGAACCTAATTGGCACATTTATTGTTAAAACCATACAACATACAATGTTCATGCAGGAATGCGTTGTAAAATTAAGTGTCCTGTTGGACATACACTCCATATGTTGTGTAGTAATCTAAAAATAATAATGTACATCACTACCATGACAGCAAAGTTGACTCTGCTTATAATTCAGTACCTAATTGTGGAAATGTGAATGAATGTTTTTAGTGATCTGTCTGAACATTTAAGAGAAGCAGGTGTAGCGCTCAATGTGGCTGACACTCAGCAACACATGCAATGTGTCGCTCACAGATGCTACTGGTGTGACAATGTGGCGTATCTATAAGGTTAAAAGAAGATATGAGTGAACGAATGACAAACGTACGTTTTCATATATAGTGGCCTGGTGGGTGAAAGTCTTCATAGAATTACCATTTCAAATGAATGTGATGAACTTCTGTTCACCTTGTCAGCTTCTAACAACTGTAGTCCCTCCCCCAAGACGTGACAGCACCCTGACCTTTTCTTTGTTTCTACCACCTGTAAGGCGTCCCACAAGACTTGACTGTAACATGACCCTGTGATCTGGCTCGGTGCCCAACCCCACCCCCTGTGTTCTCCTCTATGCTGTGATGACATATTAATTGCAGCTGGTTTCACACACCGGTACATGAGCGAAAAACAAATCTGAAGTGAGCAACATATGAACACAATTAAATACCATATGGTACTGTACATGTTCCTATTTATGCTCTCGGTATACTACATGAAGCGAAAAAAGATCTTTAATTAAACATAACGAAAAGTGTTTGTACAAATTATGAATGTTCGCCTTTGAATGCACTATCTTCCATGCCAGATTTGATGAGGCAGTAATGGCCTGTTTATAGGTATAACATAGATTATCACTAAGTTATATATATATATATATATATATATATATATATATAGCAACTGTAAATATTACTGTATGCTCATTTGCATGTCTTAGACAAGTCTGCAACCCTGTCTTTCCCCATTATCGCCCAGCATACAGCGCTTCCACTGCAGCAAGGGATTCTGGGAAATGACAAGTAAATGAGCAATCAGTGCCACCTTTTGCCACCATATATATTAATTGTTTTAATTGTTACTTTTTGTAGGACAACTAGATATAAAGATATATAGATAGATAGATAGATAGATAGATAGATAGATAGATAGATAGATAGACCCAGAAACCACATACACCAGTATTATGTATAACAGGTTTACTGAATGAACAAAGAATACTATAACATCATACTTATACTTTATAACATCACCACGTTATAACATCCCCACACGGTGCCCACAGCCCAACCCCTTTGTCCCGTGGTCAGCGCTGCCACTATGTGAGAGAGAATGTTATGATCTGTTGGTGCACTTATAGAGTACCTGCCGAGTGCTCCGGCACTCGGGCCTGCAAGGAACTTCACAAAGGATCTGTCGTTCTGGGATCCCGTCTGATCCGGTCCGGTGAATCCTTGCTTGGGGTCCACCAGGGGCGGTCCCACCCTGAAGATAGTCTTACTCTCTGGGCGTAGACTTGAGCCCAAGTCTCCTTTCAGGAAGTGCAGCGTCTGCTGTGTCCCTGTCTATCACTGGCGCTACGTTACATGCACTATACTATAGGCCGTCCCTACAGCACAGCAACCTGTAATGGCTTTGGGGAAAACTCCTAGAGCCTACGGGGTAGCCTATCTTATGCAGGGGTCCCTGACCCCCTGCACCCGCACTACCTCCTCCCGAACTACCCAAGTCCCCTCTGCCTCACTATTAACTAACTGGTCCCAGCGCCTGCAGCAACAAGCTGTGACCAACTGGATGCTTGCAGCCAACGTGCTGCACAACACTGTGCCTGCTTGTCAGACCTCACGGCACTGACAGCCGTGACCCTGACAAGACCACACACTGACACTAAGGGCAGCGTCCCTATCTTGGGCCGTCCCTTATTAATTACCCCACTAGCCTTCTGGTGAGTTGGGGCCTACCTGGGATGTGGGGGACCTTACGCGGTGCAGGAGCTTCTCTCGCTCCCTGCACCCTTCCTTCCCCTTCTGCTCCCAACTAACATAAGTGACAGGGTCCCTAACCTAAGGGCTGTCCCTGGCAACACACTCCACTGGGCGACTCAGAGCTATCTTGGGCCTTGGGGGCTGCTGGCCTAGTGCAGGGAGTCACTGACTCCTGCACCCTACCTCCTTCCCTTGGCTGCTCCTGGGTCTGATTGACTGGCATGGTCCAAGCCCGCGAAATGTATCTTTCTGTTGCTGCTTGGTCATCCTCTAGCCCTATTGGCTCCCTGGCATCACGTGGTGCGTGCAGAGGCTCCTGGGACTTGTAGTCCCTACCTAGAGCCTTCCCTGGTAGGCTAGGGCTCTATGCTGTCCTGCGCCTGCGCCTACGCAAGCTATCTGGGGCTGCCTCAACCTTTCCCTGCCTAGTCTCCCACTCGCATGACTTCTCCCTGGCTCTGGGGCCCTACCTGCACATGCGCGATCACTGCGCATGCGCGAGTCACTATTCAATGGCGTCGCCCTCAACACCCGGCTCCGGGAGCGCCGGGAGCCCGGTGACGTGATCGCGGCCTTTGCAACCGTCCGCACGCGTCCCTGGCAACCCCCGAGCCGGAGCATGACCGCCCTCACCCCTGCGATCGGCTCGCGGGACCGCCCTGGGACTCGGCGGTGGCTGCAGTGATCACGCTCGAGGTGAGGGGTGTGCTGACACCTAAGGGAGACCTGGCTACATATGTTTTTAAATATGCCTTAATTCAGTCAGTGAGCATTTCTAAACATTTATGTGTACAAGGACATACTTGAATGTTATCAAGCATCTGTACATGATCATACATACACTATGCATGAAATAGTCTGCAGTAAACACCACCAGGACACCAACAAATTTAGTGAATGTGATTATTTATTTTTGTTAATCCTTTTGAGAGCGAGTCACAGGCCTGCTTGTTGGCTGTTGTGTTTGCCTTTTCCCTTTGCCAAGTACTTTGGCCTTAACTGTACGACTTGTACTGGCCTGTGGCAGTTCTGTGGCACTGGTTGTGGGTTGTTGCACTTCAGGGGCACTGGGTGTGGGCTGTTGCACTTCAGGGGTACTGGGTGTGTGCTGTTGCACTTCAGTGGCACTAAGTGTGGGCTGTTGCACTTCAGGGGCACTGGTTGTGGGCTGTGGAACTTCAGTGGCACTAAGTGTGGGCTGTTGCACTTCAGGGGCACTGGTGTGGCCTGTGGCAGTTGTGAAGCAGTTGCTAAACATTGTACGACTGATGGTGGAGCAGTTTCTTGTTTTGCTGTTTTAATCTTTTTCCAAAAGCTGGTTAGTAGTAATTGCTGCCCTAACTTTCTTTTTTGTGTCTCATTTGTAGGTGTCCGTTCCTGATTTTGAACAGATGTAAGCGGTTGGATGTTGAGAAGGACCTGCACAGAACTTGCACCTACTGTACCGGTATCATCCAGAACTGGGGAATGAAGAACTGATGACTCTTGAGAAAAAGTAGCAGCATGTAAAGATCCATCCTCAGATTGGGTAAAGTGGAATTGTTGTTCTCTTGCTGTAATTCGCAACTGATTTACTTGTCTTAGATTCACAACTATTGCTTTTAATGTCCTGTTTACATTTTGGATTTCTTTAGGAACTTGGATGAAGACTCTTTCAATTTGTGACATTTGTGATATTGACCTTTCCTGCAGTGATATCATCCTTTCAAGCACTGACATCATTTCTGAATGGCGACGATTTTCTTCACCCAAGATTCTTTCTTCAGAAGCTGCAATAGCTGAGTAGGTGTCACGAGCAGGAGGACTTGAATGCTGGGTTAATCCAGGAGTGGGAACATCTTCATGGTCACTTGAGTGAATTTGTCCTTGAGTGGCAACATCTGGTTCTACAAATAAAGAATGACATTATGAACTGCCATGGAACTTTCACTTGTTTTTCAATATAATGATAGTTGTTCTCATAGTGTAACACATCATGTTTCCATAATTTTTAATTTGTGTCAAATTAAAAATTTATGCTTGAAGTAACAATTATGTTTCGACTCAGTGTGAAAGAAGAATGAATGAAAGGTGTTGTAACCTCACAACTCCTAGCTGATAGTTTACAACACACACAATACATGTTGTCATGAAACACTACATCTTCTGTGACAATAACTGGTGTGAAGTTAATTACATGTGAAAGGCATTTATTTAGCATGGCAAATTAACATCTACAAATGTACACATTAGATGTGCTGCACCTCATACACTCACCTGCCATGCTTGATGATGAGCTGGATGAGCCAGGTTATGAGACATGTTCAGTGTCAGGTGACACATGAGCTTCAGGAGCAACTATATAGAAGAATAACATAAGAATTTTATTGACATGTGTACATAATTAACATTAAGTTTGTGTAGTGGGAGTATTTATGGCTAAATATCAGCATCACATAACGAAATGACAATGATATGTTTCTGGCAAGCTGTACATTATCCATCTTAACATCAATGTACATGTGAACCTAATTGGCACATTTATTGTAAAAACCATACAACATACAATGTTCATGCAGGAATGCGTTGTAAAATTAAGTGTTCTGTTGTACATACATTGCATATGTTGTGTAGTGATCTAACAATAATAATATACATCACTACCATGACAGCAAAGTTGACTCTGCTTATAATTCAGTACCTAATTGTGGAAATGTGAATGAATGTTTTTAGTGATCTGTGTGAACATTTAAGAGAAGCAGGTATAGCGCTTAATGTGGCTGACACTCATCAACACATGCAGTGTGTAGTTCACAGATGGTACTGGTGTGATAATGTGGCGTATCTATAAGGTAAAAAGAAGATATGAGTGAACGAATTACTAACGTACGTTTTCATATATAGTGGCCTGGGGGGTGAAAGTCTTCAGAAAATTACCATTTCAAATGAATGGGATGAACTTCTGTTCATCTTGTTAGCTTCTAACAGCTGTAGTCCCTCCCCCAAGACGTGACAGCATCCTGACCTTTTATTTGTTTCTACCACCTGTAAGACGTCCCATAAGACTTGACCGTAACATGACCCTGTGATCTGGCTCGTTCCCCAACCCCACCCCCTGTGTTCTCCTCTATGCTGTGATGACATATTAATTGTAGCTGGTTTCACACACCGGTACATGAGCGAAATAAAAATCTGAAGTGAACTACATATGAACACAATTAAATACCATATGGTACATGTTCCTATTTATGCTCTCAGTATACTACATGAAGCAAAAAAGAGCTTTAATTAAACATAACGAAATGGGTTTGTGCAAATTATGAATGTTCGCCTTGAATGCACAATCTTCCATGCAAGACTTGATGAGGCAGTAATGGCCTGTTTATAGGTGTAACATAGATTATCAATAATTTATATTTATATATACAGTATACAGTGTTCGACAAATCTATACATTTGATCGCCCGGGGCGAGTGGATTTAACCCCAGGGCGAGTAAATATTGGCCCAAGCAGCACACGTTAGGTACTAGGTGGCGAGTAGATTTTTTTGCGTGGCGAGTAGATTTTTTGGTGATTTGTCAACCACTGTATATATATATATATAGTAATTGTTGGCCTAACTTTCTTTTTCGTGTCTCATTTGTAGGTGTCCGTTCCTGATTTTGAACAGATGTAAGCGGTTGGATGTTGACAGGGACCTGCACAGAACTTGCACCTACTGTACCGGTATCATCCAGAACTGGGGAATGAAGAACTGATGACTCTGGAGAAAAAGTAGCAGCATGTAAAGATCCATCCTCAGATGGGGTAAAGTGGAATTGTTGTTCTCTAGCAGTAATTCGCAACTGATTTGCTTGGCTTAGATTCACAACTATTGCTTGTAATGTCCTGTTTAAATTTTGTATTTCTTTAGGAACTTGGATGATGACTCTTTCAATTTGTGACATTTGTGATATTGTCCTTTCCTGCAGTGATATCATCCTTTCAAGCACTGACATCATTTCTGAATGGCGACGATTTTCTTCACCCAAGATTCTTTCTTCAGAAGCTGCAATAGCTGAGTAGGTGTCACGAGCAGGAGGAGTTGAATGCTGGGTTAATCCACGAGTGGGAACATCTTCATGGTCACTTGAGTGAATTTGTCCTTGAGTGGCAACATCTGCTTCTACAAATAAAGAAAGACATTATGAACTGGCATGCAACTTGCACTTGTTTTTCAATATAATGAGAGTTGTTCTCACAGTGTAACACATAACATGTTTCCATAATTTTTCATTTGTGTCAAATTAAAAGTTTATGCTTGAAGTAACAATTATGTTTCGACTCAGTGTGAAAGAAGAATGAATGAAAGGTTGTTGTAACCTCACAACTCCTAGCTGATAGTTTACAACACACACAATACATGTTGTCAGGAAACACTACATCTTCTGTGACAATAACTGATGTGAAGTTAATTACATGTGAAAGGCATTTATTTAGCATGGCAAATGTACACATTAGATGTTCTGCACCTCATACACTCCCCTTCTATGCTTGATGATGAGCTGGATGAGCCAGGTCATGAGACATGTTCAGTGTCAGGTGACACATGAGCTTCAGGAGCAACTATATAGAAGAATAACAGAAGAATTTTATTGACATGTGGACATAATTAACATAAAGTTTGTTTAGTGGGAGTATTTATGGCTAAATATCAGCATCACATAAGGAAATTACAATATGTTTCTGGCAAGCTGTACATTATCCATTTTAACATCAATGTATATGTGAACCTAATTGGCACATTTATTGTTAAAACCATACAACATACAATGTTCATGCAGGAATGCGTTGTAAAATTAAGTGTTCTGTTGGACATACACTGCATATATTGTGTAGTAATCTAACAATAATAATGTACATCACTACCATGACAGCAAAGTTGACTCTGCTTATAATTCAGTACCTAATTGTGGAAAAGTGAATGAATGTTTTTAGTGATCTGTGTGAACATTTAAGAGAAGCAGGTGTAGCGCTCAATGTGGCTGACACTCATCAACACATGCAGTGTGTCGCTCACAGTATATATTGGGAAGAAAGTATAAGTAGCTGCGGAAATATAGATAAGAACTGTAACCTACGACACGCCTAGTACAGTAACATTTGTCACCTGGTGGAAATGGAGCCGAATAAATTCTGTCCCCGGGCAAACCCTCCACGCCGACAGGAAGAAATTTTTCCCGCATCTGCTCCTCCAATGGTGTTAAGATTAGAGCTTGTGCTGGCGGCTCACCTCCAGTGCCAGAAGCATGCATCCGTTGTGCTTGTATTTTTTTCTTTACGTTTGCCCTTATATCATCGAATGTCTTCTGACAATTCGCCCGGTCGCTGACATGATTCCCACACGCAGACACAGCCAAGGTTATTTGATCCCACATTTCTTTTTTTGATGCTGAACTTGTCCGCCCTTGAAATACATACAAAATATATGACGTTAATTATTATTATAAAAACGATCAGTTTCCTAAACTGCTACCTGTTCCAAGAGATACCAAACATGCTGGTTTAGGTGTAATATGTGTACCACATGAGCATTTACGTGTAAACATAGAAATGTAAGGAAGCTTGCATGAATATTGTATGTACTTTGGCAACATTTTTAGACTGATTGTTATGGTCGTTCTAAAGCATAAAGGAATATGTATGTAACAATTAAGTTTAATTGATAGATATTATAGAATTATATTTTGATATTAAAACATCTCACATGACCTAGGATAATATGTCTTTGAAGAATCAATGCAAAGATAGACTTACCTAGTAAATGCCTATACAGACAGTCATAGTGCTCCAGAATCCCTGTGACAAGAACTGTGTTTTCCTCTTCATTGAACCGAGGATTACGTGGCCGCTCCACACGTTTCTTCTGAATACGTGCAGGCCCAGAGCTTGGCTGCTGCTGACTGGACTCTCCTTCCAATGGAAGAGACTCCAAAAGCGGGCCACCAGCAACCACCCCACCACCAGACACCCCAGCAGCACCAGCAACAGAGCCACCAGCAGCATTCGCACTCACTGCAACACTACTCGCACTCCCAGCAACACCAGCAGCACTTGCAGCAACAGCACTCCCCTGAATCCTACGTTCACTCCGATGCGTACTCACACGACTACCAGTACCACTTACACCAGCATCACTCTTCCCACGCCTTGCGGCCATATCTCTAGCACTCACAAAGAACAGAAAAGAAATTTAAAGACAATCGCACTGAACACTTACAAAGTGAAAACAAGACAAAGATGTAAACAAAACAACACAGGACAAACCTCTCACAATACACCACAACTGTCTCAGTCAATATGAAATATGTAAAACGGCCAGCTCTGTGTGTGTGTCTCTCTCTCTCTCTCTCTCTCCCAACAGCACAGAGAATGAATACAAATACACACTGCCTTTAAATGGGCCGCTCAATCCAAAACATGCTTGCTTTGGCAGATTCAGCAAGAAGTTTCATTGGGGAACCTAACACCACCTCGCCATGCACGCCAATACACCTTTGTGTGATCGGCAAATCATCGGCAGAGTGGGAGCAAATGTTTTCGGCTTGATTCGGAAGGGATTCAGCACTTATTGCATACGGAGAGGGAAAATCGCCAGAATCATGCCGATAAGGTACCCTTGGTGATTGCACTTTTTCGGCGCTTACTGCATAGAGCCCTATGTAATCTTACTAGGTAACCTTCCATTGGGGCTCAAAAATTAAGTATTCTGCCTGTGATCACTTATGGATGTGAAATTGAACTCTAAATGTGAAGACAATTCAGAAGTTTCAGAAAACTCAAAGAAGTATGGAAATATGTATGCTGGGTATTACCGAAAGAGACAGGAAAAAGAAGGAATGAGTTCGAAACCAATTTTTTATTGTATATATGTATATATGTCTTTATTTATATAGCGCCATAAATGTACATAGCGCTTCACAGTAGTAATACACGTGACAATCATACACATAACAAAAAATACAAATAACAGATCATGGGAATAAATGCTTCAGATATAAATCTAACATTGTGGAATAGAAGTCCCTGCTCCAAAGAGCTTACAATCTAATTGGTAGGAAGAACGTACAGAGACAGTACGAGGCCATTCTTGTATGTGCTTCTGCAGGGGGCCAAGCTTTATGTATCATAGTATTAGCCACGGTGCTACTCGTATGCTTCTTTAAGCAAGTGTGTCTTAAGGTAGTCTTAAAGGTGGATAAAGAGGGTGCTAGATGGGTATTGAGGGGAAGGGCATTCCAAAGGTGTGGGGCAGTCAGTGAGAAAGGTTTAAGGCCAGAGAGGGCTTTAGATAGAAAGGGGGTAGAGAGAAGAAAGACATCCTTGAGCAGAATGTAAGAGTCGGCATGGTACATAGCGAGAAATTAGGGCCGAGATGTAATGAGGGGCAGAAGAGTGTAAAGCTTTAAAAGTGAGGGGGAGAATTAAGTGCGAGATGTGTGATTTGATGGGAAGCCCAGAGACAGTTTTCAGCCGGGGAGATGCTGAGACAGATTTAGGAAAGAGTAGAGTGATTCTGGCAGCAGCGTTTAGGATGGATTGTAGGGGAGACAGGTGAGAGGCAAGAAGGCCGAACAGCAGGAGGTTACAGTATTCGAGATGGGAGAGTATGGGGGTCTGAGTCAATGTTTTAGCAGTCGAGTAACAGAAGAAAGGGCGTATCTTTGTAATATTGTGGAGGGAAAAGCTACAGGTTTTAGAGGAGGAGTGTGACCCTTAGGCAGTGTGCTAGATCAACTGGGTGAATTATAGTACTTCCAACAGTAATGTGGAAGGAAGTAGTTGGGACAGGTTTGGGAGGAAGTATGAGGAGCCCTATTTTTGCCATGTTAAGTTTGAGTCAGCAGAGGGCCATCCAGGATGATATCGGAGAGAGACATTCAGAAACTTTGGTCTGTACAGCAGGTGTAAGGTCAGGGGTTCAAAAGTAAATGGTGTGTCGTCAGCATAGAGGTGATATTTAAACCCAAGAGATGTGATTAGGTCACCTAGAGAAAGTGTGTACAGAGAAAAGAGAAGCTGTCCCAGGACAGAGCCCTGGGGTAACCCCACAGAGAGATCGATAGAGGAGGAGGTGTTAGCAAAGAGACACTAAAAGTACGATGGGAGTGTTAGGAGGAGATCCAGGATAGAGCTTTGTTATGAATACCAAGAGTATGGAGAATGTGAAGGAGAAGAGGGGGGTCCACTGTGTCAAATGCTGCAGAGAGGTCGAGTAATATGAGCTGTCTTTGGCAGCATGGAGGTCATTAGTTCTTTTAGTGAGGGCTGTTTCAGTCGAGTGAGCAGTGCGGAAGCCAGATTATGGAGGGTCTAGGAGAGAATAGGTTTTGAGAAAATTGAGCAAACAAGAGAATACAAGACGTTCAAGGAGTTTAGAGGCAAAAGGCAGGAGGGAGATGGGTCGATAGTTAGAAAGACTGGTATGGTCAGGCTTGCTGTTTTTGAGTAATGGTATAACTGCTGCATGCTTGAAGGAGGGAAAGGTACCAGAGTAGAGGGAGGAGTTAAAAATGTGTGTGAGCGTAGGGATTATAGTAGGAGCAAGAGGTTTTAGGAGATGGGAGGGAATGGGGTCAAGAGGACAGGTGGCAGAGGGAGAAGAAGAGATCAGCAGTGACACAGTGAATTGTGAATTAGTGTAGGTCTTACAAGTTGCCTACCTTCATTGCTTCCTTCTTGTAGCAAAGCATTCTGCAAAATTCTAAGCTCAGCCAAATGAGCAACTTAAAAGAGAAGATAAAAGAAAGAAATGTAGAAACCACCCAATTGACAATTTAATCATTTTTAACCATGTGC